>CM050173.1:109877160-110072160 GCA_027410445.1 Discoglossus pictus
CTTTCTGTACAATTAATTTCTTCATCTCTAAACATTTGTAAGAAGCTACAGAGACTATCGATATCAAGATTTGTATTAATCCTTTGTATTTTTTCTCTATATTGTTACATTAAAACTGACAAAGTTATTACTGTATATCTGACGATCACCAGAAAAAAATGCCAGCAGAACACTTCAAAAAAGTCAAATTACATAACCCAGTACTTAATTGCACACAAACGTAAATGGGCCATTTTTCCATAACTTGTTATTACACTTTTCTGAATGTTCACCATCTCCCGAGCTTCCTGCTATATAATTGTTCTGTTACATTATTGTCTATATGTTTTTTTCTGTGTTTTTTTTTAATGTGAGTGCAGCAGGGTAAGTCTTGGTACTCCGCCAGCCCTTGTTCTTCATCTGCTTAAGCTTTTATAGATGGAGATTGCTGTAATTATCAGAATACCTGCTTATTTCTGAAGTATTATCGTGGCACCCAGCTGGCATTTACAACCAATTAACAAGCCTTGCCATTAGTTGCATAAGGGATATCTCAGAGTATATCCATTGTGTGCTAATTTTCTGTTTTAGATAATCAACTTGGCTATCCAAAATGCAAGAGGGTAGAAGCGAGAAAGGTTGACACCCTGTGGTAGGCCAACAGAAATTGCTACGTTCCTGCTATAGACAAAGCAACCCAGCTATTCCCTGATTGCTTTTTGCAGTTGTAACTTATACTCTAAAGGTGTTACTTTTATCTTTTTTTTTTAGGGGGGTTGAAGGAGAAGAGAATGGCATTGAAGATAAGATGGGGGTATAAGTTATGAGGAGGCTGGAAGAAAAAAAAGGAATATCTGTGTCTTCAGTAAAATAATTATATCTTTTTATTTCGCTCGCTGGCTGGTCTCAATTTGACCGCAGGCCGGCTGTAATTTTACCAATTTCAGCTAATGCGCAAGTGCTTTTAAAGGGGGCCGGACGGGCCCTTCAAATAGCACCTCGGTAATTAATGGCGTCCATAGGCGTCCAGGAGAAGAACGCACGGGAAATGGTGCCCCCCAATGGGTTTTGTTAAGGCACAATGTAGAATAACCAGCCTGGGAAATTAATATCATAGCTGGATGCTGTGGAGAAGCACGAGCACCGACTGAATTGGATTAGTGTCAAAATGTCCTCTGTACCCCATACAAATGTACGGTACAAGACGTGGCACGGGCATCATGCTCCCCGAGGAGCTGTGAGAGGGGAATGATGCTCATATTCCTATTTATCTGCACAATTTGTAGAGTCTTATCTGTCTATTTTTTGTTTTATTATTATTGCTATTTATTTTTTGTTTTATTATTATTGCTATTTGTGTTTCTTTTTATTAATCTTCCTATTTTGGTTTCCGACTTTCTGTTTGTGAGTAGGTTGGAAAGATAGGTAGATATCATTTTATTGTTATATTGGTTAAATGGACACTATCACTGCAAAAGGAAGTTAATTTAATTTTAAAGAGCATTAAAAACTGGCTATACATTGTACTAGCAGATTTTTCTCTACAGTAAATCGTTCCTGAAACATTTAGCATTGATTGTGTGGTTCCTGTATGCTAATGTGTGGCTCATCATGGTAATGTGCAGCTCAGAGTGCGTGATAAGAGTGGTAGAGCGGTCTAACTGCCAGATAACATTGTGGGTTTTTACTATGGCAACTACATGGACAGACCAACATACTGTAATCCTAATTAGCACATCAAAGCAGCTAATTAATAAGCACAAGATGCTCATTTTCACATAAATACAGCAACAACTGGAATTTCCAAGGACTGAATCACTTTAGAAAAAATGGATAACACAAAACATTGACAGTTTTTCATGCTTCTTAAGAATAACCTAAAAATGTCTTGATTTTAGGGTGACAGAGACCCTTTAAACTGTCACAGGGGCTATGATGACAACAGAGATTTACTAAGTATCAAAGGAGTCAATAAACTCTATTTTTTATGGAGGGAGATTTTCATCACAACCATCTGTAGCACATCACAGGCCCGTGATGGCTTAGTAAATATCCCCACCATCACATAGTGTGTACTTGGATTGTTGTTTATGTATTTTTCAGTTCATCTTTGCATTAGATAAGAGCCATTCCATGTACCCACTACTCTTTTTTACACATTGATTTGCTAATACTGGAACACTTCAATATCAACTGTATCATTCCTGGAAATTCACACATCAGTCTCCCTCTCCATATTGTCCGGTTTGGCCATATTGGTGTCAGCTCAGATGACCCCAAATTCGGGATCCCTCTGTGTCCTTGTGTGCAGAAAAATACAACTTCAGACCTGGACAATCAATACTTTGTATCCTAAGAACCATTGAAGTATCACATCTACATTGTGCTCTTTTGAATATACTAAAATAATGAAGGAGTCTTTCATTTGTATACCATTATATGCATTTGTTGCTGGCCTGGTTTGTCACCTCGGCGGTTGATCCTATTGTAAGTTGCTTTCCTTTCAATTTGTCAGAAGCATTTCATACTGGAAACTCATTCAATATAAATGAATAGAAATCTAATCTGCACCGAAGGTTCCCCCTGAAGTGGCATGTCAGTTTACAAAGCATTGGCTTCCACAGTAAAACATATTTGCATATAATAGTTAATAAATCAGAGGCTGAAATATTTTCATTTTACATTCTAAAAATGATATGCCACGTTCTTGGCTTAATATATATATATATGTATGTATATGTGTGTATCTATGTATATATATATATATATATATATATATATATATATATATATATATATATTTCTATATATAGTGAGGTAGTGGAGAGTGTCCAGTAATCTAGATAAATAATCAGAGTATTGCAGTATATAGTCATACCTTTTTTATTGGACAAACATATTAATTTATTATTTATTAATCTTTTGAGAGATAACCTCCCTTTATCAAGTCTGGGGCAGTACTGAAAGTATGTACCAGAAAGGGCAAAATATCTGTTCAGAGTTTAGGATTGGACACAGACAAGCACTATAAATAAAGTAAATATTTTACTATATCTTTTCATGTGACAGCCTGTATAACAGTGTAAAATTGCTGTCCCCACAAAATAACTCAACACACAGCCATTAATGTCTAAACCGTTGGCAACAAAAGTGAGTACACCCCTAAGTGGAAATGTCCAAATTGGGCCCAAAGTGTCAATATTTTGTGCGGCCACCATTAATTTCCAGCACTGCCTTAACCCTCATGGGCATGGAGTCACCAGATCTTCACAGGTTGCCACTGGTGTCCTCTTCCACTCCTCCATGATGACATCACAGAGCTGGTGGATGTTAGAGACCTTGCACTCCCCCACCTTGTGTATGAGGATGCCTCATAGATGCTCATTAGGGTTTAGGTCTGGAGACATGCTTGGCCAGTCCATCACCTTTACCTTCAGCTTCTTTAGCAAGGCAGTGGTCGTCTTGGAGGTGTGTTTGGGGTCGTTATCATGTTGGAATACTGCCCTGTGGCCTGCATGATTGCTACTGGCATTGGTGAGCTACAGTTCATTGAGGGAACCATCTATGCCAACATGTACCGTAACATACTGAAGCAGAGCATGATCCCCTCCCTTCGGAGACTGGGCCGCAGGGCAGTATTCCAACAGGATAACGACCCCAAACAGACCTCCAAGATGACCACTGCCTCGCTAAAGAAGCTGAAGGTAAAGGTGATGGACTGGCCAAGCATGTCTCCAGACCTAAACCCTATTGACCATCTATGGGGCATCCTCAAACGGAAGGTGGGGGAGTGCAACGTCTCTAACATCCACCAGCTCTGTGATGTCATCATGGAGGAGTGGAAGAGGACTCCAGTGGCAACCTGTGAAGCTCTGGTGAACTCCATGCCCCTGAGGGTTAAGGCAGTGCTGGAAAATAATGGTGGCCACAAAATATTGACACTTTGGGCCCAATATGGACCTTTCCACTTCGGGGTGTACTCACTTTTGTTGCCAGCGGTTTAGACATTAATGGCTGTGTGTTGAGTTATTTTGAGGGGACAGCACATTACACTGTTATACAGGCCGTACACTTACTACTTTACATTGTAGCAGAGGGGCGTGTCTTCAGTGTTGTCACATGAAAAGATATAATACAATATTTACAGAAATGTGAGTGATGTACTGTATATATTCAGAAGTTTTATATGAAACAGTGCTAAATAGCGCATTTTAATGCCATATTGCTCAGACAAGGCCGTGGCAAATTGGTGAGTGCTAAGTGGGGATTTAAAGGGCCAAACAAGATTTAGAGTGGAAAAAAACACAATAATTCTAAGCAGAGAATTAGAGGGGAAAAGAGCGATATAGTAAATCAGTGCTCATCGGGGTAGAGCTACACCGGTTTCCCCGCCCCACACTGATGATAGCCAGCAACCTTGAAACAGCTGTACGTGGGTAGGATTCCCAGCCTGTGTATAATCCAATCTTAGCTTTGCATAAAAGCTGTGTAATGCAGCAGGCATAAGCTTAAAGGAAGCCATGTTTAAAATGATTTATGGATTGAAGAGCAAGGCATTTGTGGGCACATGTGCATGTCCCCGCTCAGCTTCCCAGAATGCAGTGTAACAACTGTATTTCTCGGAATTCTGAGCTGGAAACAGTTTTTTTTAACTTGTTTTAGACATTCAAATGTGAACACAAATGTACTATATATTTACTATATATAAAAATATATATATATACCGTATTGGCCCGAATATAAGCCGCAACTTACCTATGGTAACTTATTTTGCAGGTTACAGGACGAAAATCGTAGGTCTTAAAACGTTGCAATGGCTAAAATCGCTATTCAATTGCTACAATTCCACAGGCACTCACACCCTCAAGTGGGTTAAATGTAGCACCGAAAATGCAAATTTAAAAATCAATACTGCACTGTAAAATACGGGGAAAGCGATAAATGACATTAGAATTAATTGCGCAACAGTCTCAAGCCCGCAAATCGGCAATTTTTTTATGGTTGCAAATATAAGCCGCATCCGTAATTTCCAAGCTCGGAAAAAAAGTGCTGCTTATATTTGGGCCAATACGGTGTGTGTATATATATATATATATATATATATATATATATATATATATATGAGAGAGAGACAGACATATATAATTTTTTATTATTAGTTGTAAGGGGTATTTTTCATTGGGCTCAATTTTCAGATCAGAATATAACTACCATAGTATTTTAACTATTGTTTCAACAAACTGCCACTGATGTATTCTATAGAAGTGAAACGGTTAATATTTTTGCTATCTCTCATCTCACCTAAGAAAATTACACAAATTATCATCAAAGTTAACAACAAAAAAAAAATCCAGCCTCCACAAACTTTTCAATTTGGATTTCTTCCTGGCTATTTAAATATATTTAAAGCAATGATTTTGTATAATTTGTCTTTTTCTTTTGGAAACATACAGTGCTATTGTCAGTTTTAAAAAGGAGCAATTTTCTGACTCCAGAGATAAGCATATTAAGGTTGAATTACTTCTGTCGGATACCTATAATTAAATAGAAAAAGCAGCTGCACTTATGAATTATAAAAAAAGATAATTTCAACTATTTTTTAATACTTGGTTGTAAAACAAAATTAAAGATTTTAAAGTGTTGTGTTTTGTATTCATGCCAATCCCGGGTACTCCTTGTGCACATCTTACATCTGCAAGATAACAACATACTGTGTATGAGCATCATCCAAGGAAATCTGTGTTTATATCGAATCCTTTCGGCTCTAATAAATAATATTTTAAAAAAATACATTAAGTTAACAATCTCTGAGTTAGGTTAATTCTTTTTGCAACATTTTTCAGTAGTTGGATATTATTGAAAATAGTTGGGCTGAGACTTCAAACAGCTCAGAACTTTAAAAAATAGCATAAAATAAATGTGTTTAAAAAAAAAAAAAAGAAATTAAAATGTTTAGCTACGCAGAAGCAATATTTGTACTTTCAAAGAATTAGTTGTTTTTTCTAATAGTAAAATTAAATCAGTAATATTTATTTCCGTACAAGAGTAATCATTAGATTTTCAGTTTTTATCAGATATGGCCAAGGAAAAAATGAACTTTGGCATCTTCTTGATAAAAGTACCTTTGTAAAAAATAATAATAAAAAAAAAGATGATACCTTTAATTGCTAGCTGATGAGAAACATAAAGTGAGCTTTTGAAACTATAACCTTCATCAAATTTGTTGTTCTGTCTCTTTGTGACCCTTTGCGGTTTTCTTGGCAATGACACTAGAATGGGTTGCCAGTTCCTTCTCCAGTGATTTGTCTGACTTCTCTGCTATGACCTGCCCATCTTGAGTGACCCTACACATCGTGAAACAAGGTACACAAGCCCCTTCACCATGTCACGGTAACAATTCATACTATAAGGTTCACAAAAACTGAAACTTTATTATTTATATACATTTATTTGGTAAAATTACCTGTACGCTTATCTATAAAACTGGCTGATACATTACCACCCTCTGTGACATGTTCCTAAGATATTGTATAATAACAGAATTATCTGGGCACTAGACTTATTTATTCAATTTCATTTTAATACAGAATCAGAGCATCAAATTGTATTTTATTTTTATTTTTAATTTTTATTTATTTTCCAAAGAACATTTTATAGAATATGAATTACTCACTTTCCCAGTTATGTGTCAACCAAGCAAACCAGTGGGGTAAAACATACAATAAATTTCAGAACCCTTTCTATTCTCTATATAATGATCTTTCAGAGGTGACTCCACTTATTTTACTAGTAGTAAAAATAAACTTAAACTAAAAAAAATAAGTTTCTAGAAAAATAGTCAAAACATTTGACAGGAATAATAGTGGTGATATAACTGTATGTACATTACATTTTCCAAAAATGTTGTAAAATATAAATGCCATAAAATATTTGACATCATTAAAATGTAAAAAAATACATTAAAATAATAATAATAGATATTTCTGTTTGTAATGGTAAATATTACCATGTTGTCACCCAGATTCAGTAATCTTCAAAAAGGATGCAGTGGCTATTTATATATATATATATATATATATATATATATATATATATATATATATATATATATATATATATATATATATATATATTGTTTTTACTTATATATATTTATTTATTTTTATATATATATATGTATCAATCATTTAGTGTATGGTGAGCACTAGAGTGAGAAAAGCTCTCCACCGTACAGAGTACAGAAAACGAATAATACATTAATAATCCCATTTGCATGTCTAAAAGGCGGGGACATGCAAATGAGAATACAATGTACCTCACTCTTTTAATATATATTTATCTATTGTATTACATATTATGAAATTAATTTTCATAGCTTTTTTTTTGCAACAAATGGATCTTATTTCCCATGTATATCTAATATTATGTATGTGCAATCTAGCAGTTAATGCAAGGGATATGGCTGCACCTAGAGGAACTTTCGAGAAATGGACATTTATGGTTCTTAACTCTTTTATGGCTCAAATTTTCTTTTCTTTTTCCTCTGACCAAAAGCTGCCGGTTCCTTTTGAACAAAAATAGATTTGCTGAATATTACACCACGAGTCTAGGAGGAATCCTGAGGAACTGACTTGTGTGGTGGATCTCGTGTTTGTAATTCTAAAGCAGTTCTGTTTATATATGGAGCACCGAGAATAAATCCAGATTTTGTCTGGGCTTCCTGTGAAATACATACAGCCTAATTATATCCTTTTCATATTATGACTGCAATTATTTCTGCTTTTAAATTATACATAAATGTATACATATTATTATCCATGTATGAACACTAAAGTATACAAAATTAAGTCCAAATTCATATTTATCAGGATACAATTAAAATCCTACTTTAAAAATATCTATATGAATCTGGTAGAGAGTGGTATACCCTTTAATGGTCGTAGAATACATTACCAGTGTAGCCAAGTACTCTGCTGGGCTCAAATCTTAAGGGATATTTACTAAGCTCTTACAGGGTCTGTAAATAGGTGTGAAATGCTGAGTGCAATTATTGACTATAGAAAATAGTGCATAGTGAGTACAGGGATGCATGTTACAGTCATTGTGATGCTTTGAAAATCCCCCTCTCCTTATTTGCTAGATATCTGCAAGAAAAGATGCTACAATCTCAAAGGTGCGTGCAACTGCATGTGCAATAGAGTGCTATCGTTCTACAAGTAACATAATATATTGATGTATAGGGAGAGCCCCAGAAATAGCTGAAACATTGACCAAATAAAGATAAAAAAAAATAATGATATATATATATATATATATATATATATATATATATATATATATATAATATATTTTTCTATAATACATATTTTTTATATAATATATATATATATATATGTACAGTGGAACCACAGTTCTCAACCTCCTCGGAAACTCAACATTATCTATACTCAAACTGTATGAGCAAAAAAACCATAGTACTCATTGTGCTACCTTGGTTTTCATCGTGTTTGCTAAAACCAATTTACCTTACTCCTTATGGGAGTTTGTTACTTAACCTTTTTGGTACTCAACCTCTCAACCTGCCATCCGGAATGAATTAAGATTGAGAACCAAGGAATCACTGTATACATATTAATCTATGATTAATTGGCATGGGGGGTCCCCAATTATTATTTTTTTTGCACCTTGGCCCTCCATTTGCTCTACCACTGCTTGTTTATGAACCTACCCAACTTTGACCTCCATACTTTCTAACCTTTAACGACACTGCAGTCACCTCTTGCCCCAGGGAATTGCAAAATGTTGCTAGGCCCCACTTTCAACCTCAAGAGTTGCATGATTGTTAGCCTTATACAGAACCGTGACTGAAATTCCCACAATGCACTGCTGCATGGCTCTCTGGCAGAGATAGGGTTATCGCCAGTGATGCCAGTGCACCCTGCTCCCCCACGGCTCACAAGTAATAATTAGCAGTGATTTTGCCTCTCTGCAGCAGGAATGTTGTGGGTCGGCTCTGTACACAGAGCTGGGAATTTCAGCGGTTCCATGTTTTGAAGCGAAATAATTACCAATGTTTATTAAAATCAAAAGATGTTTTGAGAAGAAGGTTTTTATAATTGTTATTAACAAAAATGTGGCGGCGGAGGGTCTGACTGCTCATCCAGCTCAGCTTAAACTGGGAGCCAAAATCTGTGCTAGGGTTGGGATTGTAATCTTCTGAGATCTGCAGAACATCGCAGGCCTCCTTGGCTGACCCCTGGTCACTCTACTAATGCTTGTGAGATCAGTAACACAAATAACAATGCATATATACAGATAAAACACAATTTACCCACATTTTACATACTTTATATATTATCTTGTGACCTTTTTAATTGCCCTATTATAAAACCTTTCAGTATCAACACATTTTCAGCCGGGCATTTTAATATCTATCTCAGGCCTCTCAAATCAGTTGTCACTAAATTCACTGTCTGTAACACTGTGGCTTCCATAATAAACCGGAACTAAAATGAAACCCTAGTGGACAGTTCTGGGGTCCTCTGTTGCTTATTAATGTATGTCCCTTGTTGGCACAATTGGTGTCAAATGCGTTGTTAGCTGGGTATTTTGTTTTAGTCTAGGTGTATTTGTTAGATTTTACTATGAGCAGACAGTTTTGGTATAGACCGCTGCTCCTCTTTCTTTTTCTTCTACGTAGACCTATGAACTATAAAGATGGCTGAGCCACGTAGAATTGACGCCTTTGAATTGCGGTTTTGGAGAAAACTGCTTTGAGTCCCTTGTACTGCAAGAACATCCAATCAATCAGTACTACAAGAAATTAAGCCAAACTGTTCTCTGGAGGGTTTAACCAGGAGGCTAAAGCTGAAATATTTTGACCATATCATAATATGACAGGATTCTCTAGAGACGACTCTGATGTTGGGAAAGATTAAAGACACACCAAGAAGGGGACGGCAGAGGTAGAGATGGATAAATGCAGTCATTGAAGCAATGAACATGAACTTGATGGATCTCAGCGGGGCAGAAGCTGCTAGATATGTCTGGCGTGCTGCAGGCCATAGGGTCACAGAGAGTCAGGCATGCCTGGATGCTAAACCACAATACCAGTGTTTATGTTTAATGTGGTTAATTTTATAGATGCTATGAGCACTGCGGAGCCACCGCCGGTGCAGTCGGTGCTATGTACCAAGGCCCTCGTCCTCCAGGGGGCCCCAGTGCAGTCTGTTTTTTTTCTTGTTGTTCATTTTTAGTTTATTTTTGTAGTGTAGGGCTCCCAGTACCCATACCACTTCCCATAACCACCTGCCCCGAGTAAACTAAGGGGTCCGCGAAAGGTCATAAAGACTCATGTGCAGAGCTGTGACAGCAGGGTTGAGAAGCAGAGGTTAGTAAGTATCTGACTGAGGGGAGGGGGAGTGTGTGAGTGACAGGCAAGTGTGAGTTGTCTCCCATAATTAAAAGTCCCCAATGTAACCTGCTGTCGGTTAATATGTAGTTTGGCGCCCCCGCAGAGTCCCCTGTGACCCTCTGCGGGTACCCTGTGGCTCCTGCGGACCTCCCTTCGGACCCTGTGGCCCCTAGATGGTGATGTTTTTTAATACTAGATAGTTCCACCCCTCTTTGTTTTGCATATTTAAAAACAAAGTTGTTTATCTCACTATAGATGAGAGCATGCCATTATCTTGCCTTTTAACATTCATTTGGACAATATTCTTTCCTTGGTTAGTCATACTGTATATATAATTTCCTGTAAAAGTGGAGTGGAAAAAGCACACAATGCCCTCAGTAGTCCCAATGTAATGGGGTAATGTTTGGTCTGAAGCTCTCAATATTCTATCTTATGTAAAAAATGTATTTATATATACACTGTTCTGATGGCGGACAGATAGATAGATGCTATGTATCTATCAATTGGCTGGTTGCCATTCAGATCTGTTCTCACAGTGCAAAGATCCCGGTGGCAGTGAGGTAGACTAGTACTGTGGATATGGCCACCTGTTGATGTTGCGGTTTTGCTGTAATGATAGTGTCTAAACAGCCATGGATCCTCCAAACGCACCTCAAATCAATGAGATGGAAACCATGGTTGATTAACAGGTTTTATTCATAGAATGCCGCAGATAAAATATACACAGTAGTCCGTCTTTGGTTATGTCAAATACAACGGATAAAACAAAGAAAAAAAAAAAGAAAAAAACTCTAAAAGATTTAAAACCTATAAAAACTTTGATAGGTTGGTGCACAAAAAGGATGTCTCCACTTTCTTTGACGTGTTAGAGATGATATTTAGGTATAAATACACTTCATCAAACGCGTTTCACTGTTTTGCTGACGTCTTTCTCAGTGATAATGATATAAATGTTGGTATTGGTAGTACCCTGAAGACTGTGCCTTGTTCTCCTGGGTGTTCCCTTGACAGTATTTCCTGTACAATACTTTATATGCTAATGGTGTTTTGTGATATAGTGCAAGTACAGTAGATGACCCAACCCAATCACCAGTGTATTTTAGTCTGTGGCATTTTCTCTATGTTTTAGTTAGGGTGACAAGTTCGAGAGTGGTACCTCTGTTTATGAAGTCAGAAGCCATACTGATTAAGGTAAGTAGTGAGAGAGCAGAGATTCATAGTGACAAACATCATAAATCATGTACTGATTGGTCAAGTGTGGACGTTTCTTAGATAAGAGGAAAGAAGAGGAATATAAGTTAGGGCAGTAAATGTCCCCACATATTAAGTATTAGAAAAACAACAATAAAACATGAGATGGAATGTGTCAGGATCACAAAAAAATGTAATAATGTGATAGAAATCAATCAATACTAGGTCTTATATCTTTAGTGTTACGAATGTGATCATCTTCATTTCAAATGTTTTCTCTCCTGGATGTTTTTGAATTGATCTCTCTCTATCTCTATTTTTATATATACATGTATATATTGGGAACCTTTGTGCATAAAGTTTATGTAAACTTCACAAAAATATACAAAATGTATTATTAGGAAAATGCCATAATGTGATCTACAGTGACACCTGGTGGTGTGAACATGGTATGACAGGATATAAGTAAGTGCTGTATCACACTTATACTACCCCCATCATGTCTATTATACGCCTCAATCCTGCGATTTTGGGATACAGGCTCGTAAGTGGAGGTCGCAGATTACTTTGCTATTCAATTGGCAAAGACTCCAATCGAGTTACAGCCTACTAGATGCGATTCCTAATGATTTGTTTAATCGCAACTTACCTATTTATCGGCGTATAACACGCACTTTTTCTCCCTGAAAATAGGGGGCAAATCATAGGTGCGTGTTATACGATGATATTCCCTCCCCCCTCCTCATCCTCAACCTCCCTCCTCACTCTAAACCCCCTCCGCATTCTAACCCCCCCTCCTCAACCTAAACCCCCCTCCTCCTCAACCTAAACCCCCCTTAATACCTCCCCCTCACTTACCTGCTTCTGCTCCGGCCTCCGCTCCTTGACCCGGTGACGTCACATGTGCGCCAGCGCGCCACGTCATTAGCACATACCGGGTGCCGACAGGTTGAGGAGGAGGGGGGTTTAGGTTGAGGAGAGGGGGGGTTTAGAATGAGGAGGGGGGGTTAGAAGGCGGAGGGGGGTTTAGAATGAGGAGGGAGGTTGAGGAGGGGGGTTGAGGAAAGGGGGGTTGAGGAGGGAGGATGAGGATGGGGGGTTGAGGAGGGGGTTTGAGGAGGGAGGTTGAGGATAGGGTGGTTGAGGATGGGGGGTTGAAGAGGGAGGATGAGGAGGGAGGCTGAGGAGGGGGTTGAGGATGAGGAGGGGGGTTGAGGATGAGGAGGGGGGTTGAGGTTGAGGAGGGCGGATGAGGATAGGGGGGGTTGAGGAAATAGGATGAGGATTGGGGGGTTGAGGAGGGGGTTTGAGGACGGAGGTTGAGGGGGGGTTGAGGAGGGAGGATGAGGAGGGGGTTGAGGATGAGTAGGGGGTTGAGGATGAGGAGGGAGGTTGAGGATGGGGGATGGAGGAGGGGGTTTGAGGAGGGAGGATGAGGAGCGAGGTTGAGGAGGAAGTTGAGGATGGGGAGGGGGGTTGAGGATGAGGAGGGAGGTTGAGGAAGGAGGATGAGGATGGGGGGGTGGAGGAGGGGGTTGAGGATGGGGGATTTGCGGAGGGAGGTTGAGGATGAGGAGGGAAGTTGAGGAGGGGGGTTGAGGATGAGGAGTTGAGGTTGAGGAGGGGGGTTGAGGTTGAGGAGGGCGGATGAGGATAGGGGGGGTTGAGGAAATATGATGAGGATTGGGGGGTTGAGGAGGGGGTTTGAGGAGGGAGGTTGAGGAGGGAGGATGAGGAGGGGGTTGAGGATGAGGAGGGAGGTTGAGGTTGAGGATGGGGGGTGGAGGATGGGGGTTTGAGGAGGGAGGATGAGGAGCGAGGTTGAGGAGGGGGTTGAGGATGAGGAGGGGGGTTGAGGATGAGGAGGGAGGTTAAGGAAGGAGGATGAGGATGGGGGGGTGGAGGATAAGGAGGGGAGGAGGAGCTTAAGGATGAGGGATTTGAGGAAGGGGTTGAGGAGGGGGTTGAGGATGAGGAGGGAGGTTGAGGATTTTGCTTCAAAGTTCTTTATTTGAATTTTTTTTTTTCCCCTGAAATTCCCTTCCTAAAATGAGGTGCGTGTTATACGCCGGTGCGTGTTATAAACCGATAAATACGATACTTCCCTCAAAGCCTTTAATCTTTCTCGGACACAAGAGTTGCAATAGCTAAAGTCGCAAATCGCTATTCAATTGCTCCGATTTTCCAGCGCTAACTACTCCATCAAGCCCGCAAATGGCAAAAATCGAACCACAGGTTAATGGTACCAAGGAGGTCTCGCAAAATGTTTAAGGACAAATCACAGCATTTTAAATGCAAATAAAAATTAAATACAGCGCTGTAAATGATGGTGAACACAATGGTTGACATTAGAATTAAAAGCACAACATTCTCAAGCTCGCACTACGCCAAAATATAATACTTTATTTCATGTTTAACTTTAGTCCAAAGTCCTACGGGCTTCAACCTCCAAGCTCCATATTTCATTGAATTCCTACGGGCTTGAATAACGAGTTACGGGTTTGAATAACAAGTTATGGGCTTGGAGGTCATTCAAGCCCGTAGGACTTTGGACTGAAATTAAACATGAAATAAAGTATTATATTTTGGCTTATTGCGTGCTTGAGAATGTTGTGCTTTTAATTCCATTGTCAACCATTGTGTTTACCATCATTTACAGCGCTGGAATGAATTTATATTTTCATTTAAAGTGGTCCGAGTTTTCGAGCTTGAACCATGAGTTACGGGCTTGCATCCGCGATCATGTTCAAGCCCGCAAATGCTACTGCCAATACCATGGTTTCCGATGCTCGCAAACGGCGCCTAACTTTCGGGCCTGGCCAATTGAATAGCAGAGTAAAAGCAGAGCAACGGGAGCACGCAACTCAATCGCAGGAAATCGGCTACCTGCGAGGGAGTTACGGCCCCGAATTGAATGAGGCTGTATGAAAGCTCAGACTCTTTCTCATCCTATAAAATATGAAACAACATCTGGACAAAGTCCTGTGCTTGACACTGATGTACCAATGTATGAACAATTACAAATTTAAACTTTTATTAAGATAAATATAAAATGTGAAAAACACTGCTATTGGAGACCACTCAAAGACCAGAACATATAAGCTCTTAGTTACCCTTTAAAGGTAGTCACAAGTAAAAATTAGTACCATTGCTGGAATACAAAGGGAACCTCCTATCTGGAAGGCACATATTCCCACAAGCTTACTAAACAGCCCTCATATGTATCAAAAAGGACCGATGTTACCATAATGCCAAGGAAACTGGCTATTCCGCAAAAAAAAAATGGTAAATGGTAAAAAACATCCACACTTTAAAAACAACTGTAAATAGCCCTTTAGTTCTTCAACCGTTTTTATAACCGTTTCAGGTTTGTATATGGTTAAATTATATCAACATAGATAGATCAGTAATGGAGCTAGTGAACAGAGGGCCCTGCTGCAAAAAAATTGGGCCCCGCCGTGGGTTAAAAAATTGTTTTTGTTGACCCGCCCTACATGATATATATTATTTGTGTATCTATATATAGTTGAATAATCAGAGTATTGCAGTGAATAGTGATACCTTTTTTATTGGACAAATTTATTCATAATAAAGCAACGAGCTTTCGAGAGATAATGCCTCTCTTTATCAAGTCAAAAAGCGATACTCAAAAAGCGATATATATATATATGTATGTATTTAGTTCACCACAACAATCATTTAATATATGGTGAGCAAAAGAGTGATAGAAGCCTCCACCGTAGGGTAGTACAGTAAATAAATAGCAGTGTGTTCACATTTGAATGTCCAAATCAAGTTAAAATACCTGCTTCCAGCTCAGAGTTCCAAAAAAAACAGTTATTTCACTGCATTCTTGTTTTAGACATTTTAGACATTCAAATGTGATCATTTTAGGATTTCAGTCAATAACATTGGTCATTGTGAGAGACGTTAACACAGAAGTAATGCTTGAAATCATGTTTGCCATTGTCTTTATTTAATGAACGATCAGATTTTGACTAGAAGGCTATTCCTTGTCTCTACCACTTTCTATGTAAAGTAGTACTTTGTTCGCCTTAAAGGGATACATCAATATAATGTAATATATCCTGTAATTGGAGAATGTCTATGCAATGTTTGACCCCATGTTGTTCTCCCTTACTATCATAGTGACACCCACCATGTTTAGATGCACCCCTCTGGAGCCTGAAATGCTGATGTTCTGGTAAAACAGATTACATTTTTGCAGTAGAAGGATCTGAATGATCAGGTTTCTGGTTCCTTGACTTGTGGTGACATCTAGTGCTCATTAACAGAAATAGCACAATGCTCTTATTAATGGAAAACTGAAACCTATATAAAGAGTACTCTGAATCTAAATTCAGCTTTATGGTGCTGTAGTGTTAGTATTCTGTTATAGTAGCGGTCTCAGAGTCAGGGGTCTCTTAATACATTTAATAAATGATCCTACTTCTAGAAGACTGCCCCTTTCTATCTGAGGAGCTCCCTGTGACCGCTGGAGAGTTGATATCCTGAAGGGAAGTATCAGTCCTCCTTCAATGACCAGTTACCTCCCACATAGTACTCTTTTGCATGGGACAAACCATTCTGTTTACAATCTAAAAACTTTGTTTTTTATTCTTTCAGTTGTATTTATTGACATAAAGGTATTTTTTTGCATTTGTTTATTTGTTTATTTACATGTGTAAACCTTCCCCCCGATCACGCCCACCATCACATATATAGTTGTGAGCCGCGGCCCTCACAAAGCGACGGCCTCAGTTGCTGGCATGGAGCGCTTCGGCGCTCCATGCCAGCAACTGCGTCCCTCGCAAACTTTATATCGTAACGCAAACCACATACGACACAGCAACTGCAACCCTTGCAAACTTTACGTCGTAACACAAAAAACATACGAGACACGTTACCACTCATTACGACCTCGCAAAAATCGTCCGCAAGCCGCGGACAGTAAAAAATGAAAAACACAATAAATACACACAACACATACATAAAAAGCTTACATACAGCAAGAGGGAGCATCCAGGACCTAAAAAAATTAAGTTACACCTTAATTTAACTCAAAATAAAAGAGTTTAGACAATAAAAAATTCTCTAAGCGAGAGAAAAAATGGCTGCCGAACAAAACGAAAACGAGGCTACAGCACTCTAAACACGCAAAACACCACAAGAAACTCGCAAAACACCTACGGATATTCCGCTACAGACGCATACCACACATTACCCGCCATTTTAGAACAATGCGGAAGTGCACAACTACGCTAACAGTTTGATCTCGCGCACGCACAGTATTACACTGCACACATTCAGCATGCTTACACAGCAGCTCCACATCACTAATGCTGCAGCAACATCAAAACAGATTGCAGCTCTTTAATACAATGCTTCCTGCATATATTACTTCAAAATAGGTAAAGTATATTACTTTATTAATCTATTAGTTATTTTATTATTATACACCGAATAGCATTAGCTCACTTACAATTTCATTGCCGTCGTTTTTTGACGGGCAATTCGCTAGTCTAATATAAAGGTCTGTGCCTCTCAGCGCACTACACTGCTCAGTGCTGCTTTAATACTGGTCTATGGGCTGAGTCTATTACTCACAGAGCTTCCCCAGCACAAGCTTCTACATCCAGGCTCTCAGTCAATCATCCCATGTGACCAATGAGCAGTGCTGCCTCTGTCCCTCCCACAAGCACAGGGAAAGCGGTGTGTG
Organism: Discoglossus pictus; assembly: GCA_027410445.1. Lineage (NCBI taxonomy): Eukaryota > Metazoa > Chordata > Amphibia > Anura > Alytidae > Discoglossus > Discoglossus pictus. The sequence goes on from CM050173.1 coordinate 109,894,464, forward strand.
AGAAAACAACCATCAATGAGCTTGTGCTGTGTGTGCATGTGCTCAGTGTGTGTGCCATGTGCTCAGTGTGTGCCATGCGCTGTGTGTGCATGTGCTCAGTGTGTGTGCCATGTGCTCAGTGTGTGCCATGCGCTGTGTGTTTATGTGTTCAGTGTGTGCCATGTGCTGTGTGTGCATGTGCTCAGTGTGTACCATGCGCTGTGTGTGTCATGCGCTCAGTGTGTGCCATGCGCTGTGTGTGCTCAGTGTGTGCCATGCGCTGTGTGTGCTCAGTGTGTGCCATGCGCTGTGTGTGTGCTCAGTGTGTGCCATGTGCTGTGTGCATGTGCTCAGTGTGTGCCATGTGCTGTGTGTGCATGTGCTCAGTGTGTGCCATGCGCTGTGTGTGTGCTTAGTGTGTGTGCATGTGCTCAGTGTGTGCCATGCGCTGTGTGTATGTGCTCAGTGTGTGCCATGCGCTGTGTGTGTATGTGTTCAGTGTGTGCAATGCGCTGTGTGTTTATGTGTTCAGTGTGTGCCATGTGCTGTGTGTTTATGTGTTCAGTGTGTGCCATGTGCTGTGTGTGCATGTGCTCAGTGTGTACCATGCGCTGTGTGTGCATGTGCTCAGTGTGTGCCATGCGCTGTGTGTGCATGTGCTCAGTGTGTGCCATGCGCTGTGTGTGTATGTGCTCAGTGTGTGCCATGCGCTGTGTGTGCATGTGCACAGTGTGTGCCATGCGCTGTGTGTATGTGCTCAGTGTGTGCCATGCGCTGTGTGTATGTGCTCAGTGTGTGCCATGCGCTGTGTGTATGTGCTCAGTGTGTGCCATGCGCTGTGTGTTTATGTGTTCAGTGTGTGCCATGTGCTGTGTGTGCATGTGCTCAGTGTGTGCCATGTGCTGTGTGTGCATGTGCTCAGTGTGTTCCATGTGCTGTGTGTGCATGTGCTCAGTGTGTGCCATGCGCTGTGTGTGCATGTGCTCAGTGTGTGCCATGCGCTGTGTGTTTATGTGCTCAGTGTGTGCCATGCGCTGTGTGTTTATGTGCTCAGTGTGTGCCATGCGCTGGGTGTGCATGTGCTCAGTGTGTGCCATGCTCTGTGTGTGCATGTGCACAGTGTGTGCCATGCGCTGTGTGTGCATGTGCTCAGTGTGTGCCATGCGCTGTGTGTCCATGTGCTCAGTGTGTGCCATGTGCGCCATGTGCGCCATGTGCTGTGTGCATGTGCTCAGTGTGTGTATGTGTGTGCATGAGCTCTGTGTGAGAAAGCAACACAACAAGTGAATCTGGCCTGGGTGTGCCCTGTGCTCTATGTCATACCCCTGTAATAATGTGCAGAAAGGTAAGAAAATGCATACTTGTAATTATTTATTAATACATTCAGAACACCAATAAAACAGAAATATCCCACAACTTGCAGTATCAGTACATCTATCATTCTAATCTGCGTGTATTCATACACATGTATATATATATATATATATATATATATATATATACAGTATACTATATTAGTTAGTGTGGAGCAGGAAGGCTGATCTAAAGTGTTTCATAAATTGTGCTGAATTACCTGTCCCTTTAATAGTAATTAAGTAGTAATATAAATATGCAAATTCTGCATCCATGGCCTTTGGGAAGTTTGGAATTCTGGATAGTAAATGTAAGTGGGTGCAATAATCACCTTAGTCATAGTTGAGAATGTTATTGGCATGCACCCATTATGTTTCATCTTTTCCTCTAGTAAAGTCCTGAGGGGCTGCTAGGCTAACCAGCTATTTCCTATAATAATTGTGGTACCGTTAGGCTTGCATTCTGTCACCTTCCTATCATTCAGCCGGTAAAGATCCCAGGACCTCTCTGTACCCGGCGGTCAGATCAGGATCATCAGCTCAGGAGCCCAGGATAACTGGATCAGCTAACTGGTATCATCTGCTTCTTCAGTGGACTTGAAAAGGCCAAGGAGACCAATCCTACCCAACAGAGTCCAACCTTGTATTCAATCCCTTCTCCCAAGAGATGAGTAGAGCTTCAGGGCAGCAAAGTGATTTTAGCTCAGTAGTCTTCGATCTAAATGAAACACACCATTGTCTATGTGTCCCAAAAAGAGCATAGCTTTTATTTGGTTAGCAGTGTATTTATATAATTCCAGAACAAAGGATTTACATGTTAGTGGGGTGAACATATTTAAATTCCCCGCACAGATTAGAACTAACCAATAACATATGTGCCTCCGGGGATCTGTAGCTGATTGGTCCATAAAGAGCCAATCAGGAGGCAGGGAAAACAGTGGGTTTGGCTTGCCCGCCTTGGGATAGATCAGTGGGATGCACCTACAGAGAGGAAGAGTGGGTAAACACAAACAAAGGAAAAATAATACGCGGAAATGGCCACAAGATGTCACTTCAGGATAAGAACTGGAACTACTCATTCTTTCTGCAGTGAATCTTCTGATTATATGAAAACTGGATGGCTTATTTTATACAATTGTTTTTAAAACCTGAAAGTATATTTGTTAAGGGAAAACAGATCTTCACACAGCCCTTAATTAGTCCATTTTAGACTGATGTTCCTTTTTTAATGTCTCAAGGTCAAATAGCAGTTTGATAGGTGTATGGAAAGTAGGTATGTTGACATAAAAGGCTATTGTTTGAGCCTCAGCCACAAGGCGAATTCCTGGGATAGGGCATAACTTCATTTTAAAACATTGTTATAATTTGGTTGACAGAGAATCTAGGAGCCTAGACGTTTATGCTGGTGGTTGCTGAACAAGACAATAGACTAGAGACTGCTCCTTGCACTAAGATCCAAGTTTGATTATCTTGAGAATGGTAGATATCTGATCTGTGGTCAAGGTCTAAGCAGTAAGTATCTGGGCAGTAAGTAAGGTCTGGTTCTGGGCAGAAGATCACGGCTTATGGCAGGCAGAAGAAATGGTAAGGAGATGGGGGCAGGCTGTGGTCAATAGAATAGATGATGAAATATGAAAACAAGGATGTACACCCTCTGTACATAAATCATTGCTTCCTTAAGTATGGTCAATGATGCTTGATGTTCATGAAGTGTGGGGAACAGGTCATTCTATTCTCCAAAATCTCTTGTCTTCATTGAAGCTCTAGTGATCTGCTCTTTATAATCATACAAATGAATACTGCCAATAGCATACCTATAGAATGGGACAAAATACTAGTCAACAGTTGATGTGGACAAAGCCTGTAAAATCAGCACTGGGTACAGTTTCAGGGATACCTCTAACACTGTACCACCATGCTCTGGCTTCATATTCTATTAATTACTTTTTGTTTACCACATCAGTTTTGCTATTTTGCATTCTCTATGGTTGCAAAATTGGTGTAGACCTCATCTAGGTTTTACCTCATTTCACCTGAAAACTAACTGCAATAATTTATAAGCTGCTTAATAGACAGATAGTTGAAAACTGTCTCTGGTTGAGCTGGCGATGCAAGGCTGATTTATTTGTCCTTCCTGGCATGGGTTGAATGACTGACTGATAGATGTCAGTTGAGCCAGTGTGTGGAGTGTGGGAGACCACCGCTGCTGTGCATAACGCAAGTAGAATATGCAAAATCTGCAACCATGGAGCCCGATTCAATTGAACTTTCGCATGTTACTGGAGTCAGTAAGTGAGGTCGCAAGTTAATTTGCTATTCAATTGGCATATTTTTGCGGTCTCCAAACGGGTTACGAATTATGGCCCTGAAAACTTTGCGATGGTTAAACCTGTAACTTACAGCCTCCCGAAGCCTTTGATCTTTCACTTTCGCAAGACTTACGATCGCTAAAATCGCAAATCGATATTCAATTGCTCCAATTCCCCAAGCCCGCAAATGTTTTCACACCTGTAAATAGCAATTAAAGGAGAAAATCCTACGAGTGCTAGATAGGACCTGCAAGGGGGTGTGAAGATCCAGATAAGGGGCGCTATTCAGCTGCAACACTTCCTGCCTTTGCGCTATAGGAATCCCCCACTTACAGCTTGCAATCTTCTCAGAAGGAATGGGCCTCTTGGTGACGGGCAGTCATATCAGGATCACAGGCTCAGCATAGCAAAGTGATTTCTAGCATAGCAAAATAATAAACGTCTTCCTTTTTAAAGGAATTACACCATTCCCTATGTATTCCAGAAAGCATGGTTTATTATGGACTCTCTCACAGCATTTCCAAACAGCAACTACACAAAAGAATTTCTCTACAGTTTCAGAACAAAGGGTTTAGATCACAGTACCCTGAACATATGCAAACTCTCCGCCCCGGATTAGAAGTAACCAATCACAGAAATAGGAGAGCCAATCAGGAGGGAGGGAAAACCATGGGTTTGGCTGGCCCCTCTTGGGGGTGGATCAATGGGAGGCAAAATTCAGGAAATGTTAGCGGGAAAATGAACAAAGAAACAGACATGCATACATTTACCACCAACATCCTGCAGTGCCATCTTGAGGCCAAAATGTTTTACTATTTCTAGTTGCAGTGAATTACCTACACAGCATTACACTGAATAGTTCCTTTGACAAAATGGCTACAGGATCCAAAAGTCCCCTGGTCAGAAAAACAGATCTTCACAGGGGTTAAACACCCATTCATAGCACTGTAAATGCAAATAAAAAGCGATGAAATCAGAATTAGAATTGTTTGCACAAGCTGGCAAATCGGCAGTATATAAGATTTATTTTTATGTTTCATTTTGGGATTAAATCTATCTCAGGAATCAATGAGTTAATATATATCAGGCCATCATAGTGTTGGCATTCATTTTTATAATTCCGTATTTTGCGGTTTTGCGAGTCCGATCGCATATCGGACCCCCGAACCTAATTGATTGACATGTAACCTCCATGTTTTACTGCCGTAATAATGACAGTCTCATTTTCTATTGGCTGATTTGAAAAGGGAGGTTACGGGCTTGCTTAATTGATCATGTTCCCGCCCTGAACTGCTACGAACCAGTGCATGGTTTACGGAGTCGGCTTTGAGCCAGTAACTTGCGGCCTTGAGCAACTGAATAGCTCCGGAATCGGAGACGGACGGGAGCCCGCAACACACCCGCAGACATATGGCCTAGATTCTGTGAGATGCAGGCTTGCAATTTAATTGGGCCAATGGTCTTTGGGAAGTTTGGAATTCTGGATAGTAAATATAGGTGGGTGCAGTAAGCACCTTCTTAGTTGTAGTTGAGAAACCTCATTTTAAGAAATCATCTCAAGTGAGAATGTAATGTCCCCTTGATGTTTCTGCCTTTAAGCCCTTTCATCTCTTTCTATAATAAATGCCTGAGGGGCTGCTAGGCTGCTTCTTATAATTGTGGTACCACCTGGCTTGTATTCTGTCACCTTCATTTTATTTTGCCCTTAATTAGACCATTATAGACTACTGTTCCTTTTTTTAATGTCTCAAAGTCAAAGAGCAGTTTGATAGATGCATGGAAAATAGGTATGGTGACATAAAAGGCCATCGTTTGAGCAAGAAGTTACCTTGTTGAACTTCCACTCTGTTGTTGTCAGAGAGATTGGCTATTCTCTCTTTTTTTTTAAATGAGATCTTTGGGGGGTAAGGTTAAATCTTATATTTAAAACTCTGTCACTGACTTTAGTTGGACAAGGTATAATTTTCCCTTTTGCTGTGGGGTTATTCATCATGTCTTTTATAACTTTATATTCCCATATAATTATTTGCTTATTGTTTTATTTATTTATTTATGTTTATTTACATATGTCCGACATTCCCTGGGACCCCCGTGGTATTTCTCTGAGCTGGGGGTGTGCAGCCTTTTCCTGCCTTCTTACACAGAGTTGCAGCATTAACACCAGTTATTGCAGAGAGTGGGAGCCAGCTAAAATTGTACATACCCATGTATGGGCCTCCTTTTTTTGTAATCTGGAAAACAGATTATGCTCTCTGGTCCTGTGCAGTACGCTCCGTCTTTCCTGTCTGAGTCCCAGGAAGATCCTTGGTTGCATGATAGATAATGATATTTATTTAAACTCCATTAAGCCACCATGCAGAGGTATGGGTTGGGTGTAGAGCGAGTTGTAAGGCCCTAGCCACATGTGAGGCATATCCTTGTCTAATATTCACAGCACATGCAGTTGTTTACTGTTGGTCCACTTGTTTATGTGGTGCTGGTTCTAATGCAGATACCAGCACCATGTGACTGCCTGGACCAATAGGAATGTGCAAACTGTGATCATGTGGGTATTAGAAGATTCAGTATGTAGGTGCATAGCTTATTGGCCTCCCATCTCATAATGACACACTATGAGGAATAAGAAGGGGGAAAGAGTCCAACATGGCAACTTCCTTGAGGCAAGCAAACGCAAAGTAAAAAAAGTTTAAAAAAATTGTAATCATTTGTACCTTTATATCAATGGGCTTAAATTATGCTAAAGGCAAATAACATGTTTTGCTACTATAATGTCCCAGTGTTAAAGACATATCAAAGATTCCTGGATTATTACATTTTTGCACTCCTCAGGCAAAAAGCATCCTTCATATATGCAGCAAATTTCACAAAACATTTTATTTTTTATTAATATCTAAAAATTCCTTTAATGATTATGTTGACACTCCCAGGTGTGTCTACACAGGTACCTGATTCCGCCCCCCCCCCCCAAACAGAATTCAGCATTAGGGGACCAATTTTAAACCATTATTCACCTGATGTGACCCCCCCCCCCCCAGGTACTGCTGGGATGTGACACCCCCTGCTGCTTCCTGTTTTGTGCTGTGTGCTGTGCTGCTGCCATTGCACCTTCTAACATGGACCACAATACATATCCAAGGCTGCTTTGGAACTGCAGAGTTTTATTCAAATGTTTCATCTAACTCTGCTTTCTCCTGATTGGCCAAAATAAATTATGAATTTTTTGCTAATTATGCCTGGGTTTGGAGGGGTATTAACCCTAATTTTCAACTGTCAAAAGTTACAAGACATTTTGCTAACTTCAAGGTAATTTTCATGCAGAAAAAAAGTTTTCATACACTATTAATTCTCCTCTATCAGATGCACTCATAAGCCAGGAAACTTACATATGCCTTTAATATATGTGACAAATTTAACATTTTTTTCTGTAAGTACTATGTCTATTATTAAAGTCTAGTTTGCCATACTCTCGATATGAGACTTCACTACCTTTAAATGTATCCAATTATTTTGTAACTGCAATAAATAAATGACAGTTACAGTAGCAGCCACTAGATGTCAGGATCTTCCAGAGATAAAGGGGGACCATCACTGTGTAGCTAGGATGGACAAAGTACAAAACATATCTGCAGAAATTAATGTTTTTATTCACAATTTAATAGTGTATGGATATAAAAATATTATTTTAAAATGAATGTTCTGTTTTGATTTTTTTCTACGCTGTCAGATTGCAACGCTGTCTTCTTGATTTACCCAAGGTGCGCCACCATACTCAAAGAGACCATAATCTAATTTACTTAACGATTGTGTAACCTTGTAGGACTGCAGTAGTTTTTAACAGTTTAAAAAGAACTAACAGACCCATTAAATTTAAAGCTGGAGTGGCATTGGCAAACCCGCATAGACTGCGGGCTTGAAATTCAGCTGCGTTACAGAGCTATTAAATTCAACCATGCAGTGAGTTACGGGCTAGAGACAAAAGCCTGTGAACCTTTTCCGCTAACACAAGCAGTTAAGGGGCCGGCCGAGCTGTGGTTGGCTGTCACTATCCAATTGCGGTATAACGTAGTGCTACACAACCTCTCAGCCAATAGAAAGCGTTCTAACCGAAGATGATTGACCGGGGGGGGGGGGGGGGGGGATAATAAATCTGCATACCAACCGCGTTGACTGTGTTGTATTTTCTTTCGAAGTAGCACACAGGTCCCGGAGTTGGAGGTTTTTGAGAGTCAGAGAGAGAGTAACCGGCGCAGGGGGAGGAGGGGTCACCATCCGGCCCTCCAGGCACACTGCCGGGATCCAACCCCACTAAACCCCTCCTCAAGAGACTGAGGCTGTCGCCAGGGCCCTCCAACTGGAGTGATGACAGCAGCCAGCCACACCACCACCAGTTTTGCCCAGGCTCCAGCCAGCCCCAGACCCTCCCCATTCTCACACCGCCACCTCCTCACCTGGCCACACCCCACAGGCCTCCATCACCCACATCAGGCCAGGCTGCGTGAGCGGAGATGCTGGCATTCATGCGACAGCAGGTGATCCCGGGGATCCAGGCCAGCATCTCTGCCAATCATGCAGAGATCATGCACAGCCTGGCCAGGAGTCCTACCTGCAGGGAGACGGTGGCTGGCCATGGGGTATGTGGGTCCTGTGCCTAGGCGGAGGAGGACCTAGGGCTAAGCATGTTGTTGTGCCTTCTCAACCGCACTCCTCAGTGACAATCTATTGGTCACAATGTTAACCTAATCTAGCCTGGCTACAGAGTCTTGGATCTTGGCCTATCTGATGGTGATATTTTGTATGCAGATGGCTACCTAAATAACATGGTCCATGATCCTCTTCTCTGTGGACACATAGGGTTCTATTGAACATTTCACTAAATGGTGGTTCCTGAGGAATGCTGTTGAGAAGAGATAATGCAGTCCCTATGATTTGTAAGGCCTTGTCTAGGTTTTGCCTTTTTTTTTCCATTTTTTGTTTTAGGTACAATTCAGGTCCATGAAGGCATCTCCTGCATCTTCTCAAGTAAATGTATGAGGTGTAAAGTTTTCACAGTGCCTCTCGGGTAGACATTCCTTCAAATACACCCGCCCCCCCCCCCCCCCCCCTTAACATGTAGCTCCCACAATCTTAAAGCTATCATATAGCCAGATATCTAAGACATGATTGCTGTTAGCTTAAATGTAGACTAATACCGCTAAGGCGGAGGACTTGCAAAGTCTCACAATGGCACGTTAATGACAGCATATGAATTAGTGAAGCATATGATCCTGGTCTCAATATCGGTCTGAGAGATCCTTGGGTCTTTTGCAAGAAACAGTGGCTGCTGACCTTTGTGTCCTCTCCATATTAATGGGTATTTTCCCTATTGCTCATTATCCAGAGACCTAGCTAATAGTTAGTAATGCTTGCAGATGGGAATCAGGTGAGTTGGTATAATATTACAATATTTAGCACTGTACTGTACATGCATGTTAATTTTTATCCTCTTCCGCCTTTTTTTAGTTGATCACTTTTTCTCAGATTTTTGTTTTTGTCACCACACTGTATGTGTGACACTGGATTGGATTACACAGTCCAGAGGTTGAATCATCTGTGTCATTGAGTGGATCTAGACAAGTTGTAAGTGCTATGAACATTAATGGTTTCTTCAATTAAATGGAGTGATTTCTGATGATCCTTTTTTTCATCAGATTCCAGTTGCAGTGGTGTAGTGACCACATGTGACCCTGGTAGGTGCTATGCATCATGCTTATTCTAGACTATCACATTACCCCCTTTAGGCCCTACATGGTATAGCTCACAGCTTCATTCAGGTACACAAGCCCCTTCACCACCACCATTTAGCAATCCAGAAAGGGACCAGGGAACATACACCCCACTAATGTAAATTGATTGATAGCAAAACATAATGGCAGGTCACCAGATGGGAATTATTATTATTATTATCTTTATTTATATCGCGCCAACATATTCCGTAGCGCTGTACAGGGGGTATGGGTATACATCTTGGCATATGGCCTCTAGCAATGACGTGGGATTTTTCCAGGATTGGTATAGCAGAGATTGCCGCTGATGGAGGTGAGTTGGATGTTGCTCCACATGCCTTTGCACAGCCTCCATATATTTTTGTGCCCCTTCCTGATGTGTTAGAGTAGATTAGTGTGGTGTATGTTCTCCTGGCCCCCTTCTTGATTGCTAAGTGGTGGTGGTGAAGGGGCTTGTGTACCTGAATGAAGCTGTGAGCTATACCATGTAGGGTCAGTGTAAGTGAGCAGGTGATAGCAGAGGTCAGACACATCCCAGTAAACTAAAGGAGGAACTGGCAACCCACTCCAGTATCATTGGTACCTAGCTAAATGTGCTGCCGTCCATAGGGTCACAGAGAGTCAGACACGACTTAAGGACTGAACAACATATAATAAAATGTAATAAGATGTAGAGGTGTAATTTGGCCACTATTTGTTTTCCCACATGTAGATGTGATGAGCAAGATGTATATGCAGTCATATATATATATACACTGCTCAAAAAAATAAAGGGGACACTAAAATAACACATCCTAGATCTGAATGAATTAAATATTCTTATGAAATACTTTGTTCTTTACATAGTTGAATGTGCTGACAACAAAATCACACAAAAATAAAAAAATGGAAATCACATTTTTCAACCCATGGAGGTCTGGATTTGGAGTCACCCCCATTATGAAAGTGGAAAAACACACTACAGGCTGATCCAACTTTGATGTAATGTCCTTAAAACAAGTCAACATGAGGCTCAGTAGTGTGTGTGGCCTCCACGTGCCTGTATGACCTCCCTACAATGCCTGGGCATGCTCCTGATGTGGTGGCGGATGGTCTCCTGAGGGATCTCCTCCAAGACCTGGACTAAAGCATCTGCCAACTCCTGGACAGTCTGTGGTGCAACTTGACGTTGGTGGATGGAGCGAGACATGATGTCCCAGATGTGCTCAATTGGATTCAAGTCTGGGGCATGGGCGGGCCAGTCCATAGCATCAATGCCTTTGTCTTGCAGGAACTGCTGATACACTCCAGCCACATGAGGTCTAGCATTGTCTTGCATTAGGAGGAACCCAGGGCCAACCACACTAGCATATGGTCTCACAAGGGGTCTGAGGATTTCATCTCGGTACCTATTGGCGGTCAGGCTACCTCTGGCGAGCACATGGAGGGCTGTGTGGCCCCCCAAAGAAATGCCACCCCACCCATTACTGATCCACTGCCAAACCAGTCATGCTGGATGATGTTGCAGGCAGCAGAACGTTCTCCACAGCGTCTCCAGACCCTGTCACGTCTGTCACATGTGCTCAGTGTGAACCTGCTTTCATCTGTGAAGAGCACAGGGCGCCAGTGGCAAATTTGCCAATCTTGGTGTTCTCTGGCAAGTGCCAAACATACTGCACGGTGTTGGGCTGTAAGCACAACCCCCACCGGTGGATGTCGGGCCCTCATACCACCCTCATGGAGTCTGTTTCTGACCGTTTGAGCAGACACATGCACATTTGTGACCTGCTGGAGGTCATTTTGCAGGGCTCTGGCAGTGCTCTTCCTGTTCCTCCTTGCACAAAGGTGGAGGTAGCTGTCCTGATGCTGGGTTGTTGCCCTCATACGGCCTCCTCCACATCTCCTGATGTACTGGCCTGTCTCCTGGTAGCGCCTCCATGCTCTGGACACTACGCTGACAGACACAGCAAACCTTCTTGCCACAGCTCGCATTGAGGTGCTATCCTGGATGAGCTGCACTACCTGAGCCACTTGTGTGGGTTGTAGACTCTGTCTCATGCTACCACTAGAGTGAAAGCACCACCAGCATTAAAAAGTGACCAAAACATCAGCCAGAAAGCATAGGAACTGAGAAGTGGTCTGTGGTCACCACCTGCAGAATCACTCCTTTATTGCGGGTGTCTTGCTAATTGCCCATAATTTCCACCTGTTGTCTATCCCATTTGCACAACAGCATGTGAAATTGATTGTCACTCAGTGTTGCTTCCTAAGTGGACAGTTTGATCTTACAGAAGTGTGATTGACTTGGCATTACATTGTGTTGTTTAAGTGTTCCCTTTATTTTTTTGAGCAGTGTATATTTCAAGGTCCACATTAGAGCCTCTGTGAGTGAGAAAGGGTTAATATTGCATCAGTTTCATGTTTTTGGGTTGCAATTGAATCAGGAAGTGTGTCTTTAATTGCTTTCTGCATGTTGCAGCATGGCTTTTCATATTGGCATAAGCATGACCATTCCAACGTATGATAAAATAAAAAAAAATGTAATGCCTATTTTTTATTTGGGGATTTTTGTGCATTAATTGTAATGCCTTTCCATGCTTTCCTTATATTTTAAATTCCAGTGGTGTGTTTATATTGTCTTTTACAGTGTTGAGAACTTGTCTGTAAACCCTTTGCGGGTCCTATTTTTGGAGGGCGTAATATTTTTGGCTCCATTTGTGGGTTACAGGCTTGAACGCCAGGGCGTCCTTGGAAATTTGTTGCAAATTAATAGCGTAAAAGTTACAGCTTGACAGAACAAAGGATTTGCAGCCGCAGAGTTCAAATTTCAACGTCCCGTAGGGTTTTTCTGGATGTAACCCGCAGGTCGTTAGCAGGTGGCTTTATGGGGCCAATTTGATAGCCGTAAGTCTTGCAGCCTACGTTACTGGCTTTGGTTTTACATGTTCAGGGAATTTAATATGGCTGTAAATCAGACACCTAAGGAGCTAAAGGACCACCATGGTTTTAATTTCCAAATGTACTTTTTCGAAGAACTACACATGAAAATATGCAACTGAATTTTAGACTATAAAAAAAATGTAATGTAGTGGAATTTTGCATAGGGTATGTCATGTTTAATCCTATAGCTTCCTATACAGCAATTGCTTCCCCCCTTCGTTAGTAATTAACATTCTCAGCTCAAAGATTCTTCCAGCCCCCTGGGCTCAGCACGCTATTAATTATGCACTTTTGATTATGTCGTTGGTGTATAATTATACTTGTATTAAGTGCTTGCAATCATGAGCTCTTCATTATGTAGATAAGGCCAGGCAGCAGTTTTGCAGTCTTTGGAAAATACTCAAATTCTGTCCCGTCTTACAAGTGCTGCAAAGATGGTTTTATTCTAATAGATATTGAAAGATGTGACTGAAAATAGCAAATTGTTATTTAAATGAATCACTCAGCATCTAGGACATTACAATGGTATAATTTCTTATTCGTTTTTCTCCTTCATCTTCCTCCCTACACGCTAGATATATTCCCTATTATTTTGCTTCCTGTATGCACTGGCAAATGTGGGTTCAACCACATTAGCACTACGTGAGGAGCAATAGCACTACACGAGGAGCAAGAGAACTACATGAGGAGCAATAACAAGACATGAGGAGCAGTAGGAACTACATGAGGAGCAGTAGCACTACTTGAGGAGCAGGGAAACTACATGAGGAGCAATAGCAAGGCATAAGGAGCAGTGGGAACTACATGAGGAGCAATGTCACTACATGAGGAGCAGGAGAACTACATGAGGAGCATTAGCAAGACATGAGGAGCAGTAGGAACTACATGTGCAGCAGATTGGAACTACATGAGAAGCAATGTCACTACATGAGGAGCAATAGCACTGCGTGAGGAGTAGAAGAACTACATGAGGAGCATAAGCAAGACATGAAGAGCGGTAGGGACTACATGAGGAGCAATAGCACCACATGAGGAGCAATAGCAAGACATGAATTGCAGAAGGAACTACATGAGGAGCAATAGCACTACAGGACGAACAATAGGACTGCATGAGGAGCAGTAGCAAGACATGAGGAGCAGTAGGAACTACATGAGGAGCAAGAGCAGTACAGGAGGAGCAAGAGCACTACATGAGAAGTAGGAGTACTACATGAGGAGCAGTAGGAACTACATGAGAAGCAGTAGCACTACATGAGGAGCAGGAAAACTACATGAGGAGCCATAGCAAGGCATGAGGAGCAGTAGGAACTACATAAGGAGCAGGAGAACTACATGAGGAGCAATAGCACTACATGAGAAGCAGGAGAAGTACACAAGGAGCAATAGCAAGACATGAGGAGCAGTAGGAACTACATGAGGAGCAATAGCACTACATCAGGAGCAATAGCAGTACACGCGGATCGATAGAACTACACAAGGAGCAATAGAACTACATGAAGAGCAGTAGGGACTTCATGAGGAGCAATAGCACTACATGAAGAGCAGTAGAACTAAATGAGGAGCAGGAGAACTACATAAGGAGGAATAAAAAAACACAAGGATATGTAGGAACTACATGAGGAGCAATACCACTACATTAGGAGCAGGAGAACTACATGAGGAGCAGTAGCAATACTTGAGGAGCAATAGCCCTACATGAGAAGCAGGGGAACTACACAAGGAGCAATAGCACTACAATAGGAACAGGAGAACTACATGAGGAGCAAGAGCAAGACATGAGGAGCGGTAGGAACTACATGAGGAGCAATAGCACTACATGAGGATCAGGAGAACTACATGAACAGCAATAGCAAGACACGAATAGCAGAAGGAACTACATGAGGAGCATTAGCAAGAAATGAGGAGCAGTAGGAACTACACGAGGAGCAAGAGCAGTACATGAGGAGCAATAGCACTACATGAGGAGTAGGAGAACTACATGAGAAGCCATAGCAATACATGAGGAGCAGTAGGAACTACATGAGAAGCAGTAGCACTACATGAGGAGCAGGAAAACTACATGAGGAGCAATAGCAAGGCATGAGCAGTAGGAACCTCACAAGGAGCAATACCACTACATCAGGAGCAATAGCACTACACGAGGATCGGTAGAACTACATGAGGTGCAGTAGGAACTACATGAGGAGCAATAGCACTACATGAAGAGCAGTAGAACTACATGAGGAGCAGGAGAACTACAGGAGGAGGAATAACAAAACGCAAGGATATGTAGGAACTACATGAGGAGCAATACCACTACATTAGGAGCAGGAGAACTACATGAGGAGCAATATCAAGACATGAGGAGCAATAGCCCTACATGAGAAGCAGGAGAACTACACAAGGAGCAATAGCAAAATATGAGAAGCAGGAGAACTACACGAGGAGCAATAGCACTACATGAGAAGCAGGAGAACTACTTGAGGAGCATTAGGAACTACATGAGGTGCAATAGCCCTACCTGAGAAGCAGGAGAACTACACAAGGAGCAATAGCACTACATTAGGAACAGTAGCAACTACATGAGGAGCAATAGCACTACATGAGAAGCAGGAGAACTACTCGAGGAGCATTAGCAAGACATGAGGAGCAGTAGGAACTACATGAGGAGCAATAGCCCTACCTGAGAAGCAGGAGAACTACACAAGGAGCAATAGCACAACATTACGAACAGGAGAACTACATGAGGAGCAATAGCGAGACATGAGGAGCAGTAGGAACTACATGAGAATGGTCAACTGACAAACAATATAGATATACTAGTGACTTGCCCATCAAAAAATTACGGCAATAAAATTTTAAAGCTGGGAATGCTGTTTGTGACACAATGTGAGTGTACTGGGTGGCTCAACTATATAAACCCCTATAGCACACGAATTAACCTATTTAATAACACTATAAGTGGAATGAGGGTCACCCAGGACCTTCATGACACAAAGTGTTTGCAGTACACTATGTTAACCATGTCTCTTATGTCTTATGGGTGTCTATACAGACTCTCATAAGCCTCTATTTACCTTCATTAGTCCCATAAGGGTATATAAAGACCCTCATGGGACAGTTAGAAGCCTAAGATTAACCCCATAAGTGCTATAGAAATATATTTATCTTTATTATAGAAATATAATAAAAAAAAATACCCCCTGATTCAAAATACATTAAATGCTATCTAACATACATACATCCCCTCTATCAATGTAAAATACATGAAATCCTTTGTAACATACATACACCACCTATATGTATGTAAAGTACATGAAATCCTATGTAACATACATACACCCCTCTATATAAAATACAAGAAATGCTATCTAACATACATACACCCCTTCTATCTAAAATCCAATAAATGCTATGTACATACCTAAACCCTAAATGTAAGCTAAAATAGAATAATTAAGACCACTTACCTTTGCAGACGTCCCTTCAGATCAGCAACCTAGGAACAAAGAGAAAAAAAAATAGTAACAAAAAAACATTACATTAATACTAAATACATATACACAGAAAATGAAATAAAAGAAACATAATATACATGTAACTTACCTCCGCTTGATGTTCCTGGCCTCCTCCTCTTCTGCCCCGCACTCACGGAGCTCTCCGACGCTAATGAGGCCTCTAGAGGCTTTTCCGGAATAAAATGGTGCCTTCTGATTGGCTGAAAACACTGTCAATCAAATTTCAGCCAATCAAAAGGTGCCAAGGTGTGAGCCAATCAGAATGGGATACACCCCCATGTCCCACTGTGATTGGCTAATGCACCTGTCAATCTATTTTAAACCAATCAGAAGGCTCTATTGCCTTCAGCCAATCACAGTTGGATACACCCCCACGTGGTGATTAGCTGAAGGCATCTGCGCCTTCTGATTGGCTGTAATGTGATTGACAGTGATAATAGCCAATCAGAAGGTGCCATTCCCCTCAGCCAATCACAATGAGATACACCCCCACAGAGTGATTGGCTGAAGGCATCTGCCCCTTGTGATTGGTTGTTGTCACTGACAACAGCCAACCAGAAGGCGCAGATGTGTTCAGCCAATCACTGTGTGGGAGTATATCCCATTGTGATTGGCTGAATGGAATAGCAGCTTCTGATTGGCTGTTGTCATTGTCAATTAGACTGCAGCCAATCAGAATGTGCAGATGCCTCAAGCCAATGACATTGTGGGGGTGTATCCCAATGTGGTTGGCTTAAGGCAATAAAGCATTGTTATTGGTTTAAAAAATATTGACAGGTGCATTAGCCAATGAGAATGGGATATGGGGGTTTATCCCATTCTGATTGACTCACACCTTGGCACCTTCTGATTGGCTGAAATTTGATTGACAGCATTTTCAGCCAATCATAAGGCGCCATTGCCCAGCCGGGACAAAAGAGGAGGAGGCCGGGACATCGCGGGGAGGTAAGTACAATTTATATTATGTTTATTTTATTTTATTTTGTTTGTCTATGTATTTATTATTAATGTAATTTATTTTTTTAATCAGGGGCTGTGCCAGAGAAGAGATGAAGAAAGATAGAAAGGTGAGTAGAATATTTAGAAAATGTAAAATGTTTATTTATTATATGTAAATGTGTTGTACTAATTTAGTTTTTTCCTTTTTTCCTAGGTTGGTGATCTGAAGCTAGATCTGCAAAGGTAAGTGGTCTTAATTATTGTATTTTAGGTTAGATTTAGGGTTTGGGTATGTAGATAGGATTTATTTCATATTAGATAGAGAGGATGTATGTATGTTAGATATGATTATTTTTTTTTAGATAGAGGGGATGCATGTATGTTAGGATTTATCGTATTTTATATAGAGGGGGGTGTGTATGTTAGCTAGGATTTATTGTATTTTATATAGAGGAGAATGTATGTATGTTAGATAGGATTTATTGTATTTTAGATAGGGAGGTATTGTATGGTAATGTAATGTATTTTTATATATATATATATATATATATATATATATATATATTGTTTGCCCTTCCTTTTCTGGTGTGTAATGTTTTTTTTATTTTCTGTAGTGTGCGTGGGGGGGGGGTTGTATTGTATTTTTTTGTTTTCTGTAATATTTTTTTGGGACTTAGGTTTTTTTATTTTCTGTAATGTAGATTTTTTTTCTGTAACTTAGGTTTTATTATTTTTTGTGAGTTAGGTTATATTATTTTGTGTAATTATTGGGGTGGGGGGTTTATTAGGGGGTAGGTAGGTAGTGTAGGTAGGTAGTATAGGTGTTAATAGGTTAGTGTAGAGGGAGGTTAGTTTAGATTTAATGGTTTATTGGGGGGGTATAGGGCAGTGTAGTGTTTGTAGTCCTCAAGAACCCTCATGGCACTTATGAGGTAATGTTAGGGTTGTAACTGAGCCATAAGGGTCTTTATATACCCTTATGGGACTGATTGGGTTTAAATAGAGGCTTATGAGGGTATGTAACAGACCCACATAACAGATGGGGTTAAATAGGCTTAGATGGGTTTAAATAGGAGCAGTTTTGGTTACTTAGGTACTGTTAAGGGTTAACAGCCTTATTAAATTGCGATTCGGCAAATTTAAAAGGGCCCTATATAGTATATTTTTTTTTACAGAAGTTTTTAGTTATTGAACTTCTATCCAAAAGCAAGGTCTAAAAACTTCTGTAAAAAAAATATGCTATGTGCTTAAATAGAGCACTTTTAAATTTGCTGAATCGCAATTTAATAAGGCTGTAAATGTGTAGTGTTAAGATTAAATAGTCGCAGGGTTAGGTTAATGGGATATAGTTAGGGTTAATAGTGTAGTGGTTGCACTTTGTGTAATGAGGGTCCTGGATGACCCTTATGGCACTTATAGTGTTATTACATGGATTAATTATTGTCCTATAGGGGTATATATAGACCCCTATTGGATTTATAGAGTTCATTATTGGCTTATGGGGGTCTGTATTGACCCCCATGTGTGACAGGGTTAATGAAGGGATTATGGGGGTCTGTTTTGACCCCTATGAGTGACAGGGTTAATTATTGGCTTATGGGGGGTCTGTATTGCCCCCATGATTGACAGGGTTATTTAAGGGGTTATGGGGGGTCCTGATTGACCCCCATGAGTGACAGGGTTAATTAAGGGCTTATGGGAGTCTGTATTGATCCCCGCGAGTGAGAGAGTTTATTAAGCGGTTATGGGGGTCTTAATTGACCAACATGAGTGACAGGGTTAATGAAGGGCTTATGGGGGTCTGTATTGACCCCCATGAGTGAGAGGGTTAATTAAGGGCTTATGGGACTCTGTATTGACCCCCATGAGTTACAGGGTTAATGAAGGGATTAGGGTGGTCTGTATTGACCCCCATGAGTGACAGGGTTAATTATTGGCTTATGGGGATCTGTATTGCCCCCATGAGTGACAGGGTTAATTAAGGGCTTATGGGGGTCTGTATTGATCCCCGTGAGTGAGAGAGTTTATTAAGGGGTTATGGGCGTCTTAATTGACCACCATGAGTGACAGGGTTAATGAAGGGCTTATGGGGGTCTGTATTGACCCCCATGAGTGAGAGGGTTAAGGGCTTATGGGGCTCTGTATTGATCCCTATGAGTTACAGGGTTAATGAAGGGATTAGGGGGGGGTGTATTGACCCCCATGAGTGACGGGGTTAATTATTGGCTTATGGGGATCTGTATTGCCCCCATGAGTGACAGGGTTAATTAAGGGCTTATGGGGGTCTGTATTGACCCCCATGAGTGAGAGTGTTAATAAAGGGGTTATGGGGGTCCTGATTGACCCCATGAGTGACAGGGTTAATATGGTGCTTATGAGGGTCTGTATTGACCCCCATGAGTGACAGGGTTAATTAGGTGTTATGTGGGGTCTTAATTGACCAACATGAGTGACTGGGTTAATGAAGGGGTTACGGGGGGGTCCTGACTGACCTCCATGAGTGACAGGGTTAATTAAGGGCTTATGAGGGTCTGTATTGATTCCAGTGAGTGAGAGGGTTAATTAAGGGGCTATGGGGGTCTTAATTGACCAACATGAGTGACAGGGTGAATGAAGGGCACATGGGGGTCTGTGTTGACCCCCATGAGTGAGAGGGTTAATTAAGGGCTTATGGGGATCTGTATTGCCCCCATGAGTGACAGGGTTAATTAAGGGCTTATGGGGGTCTGTATTGCCCCCATGATTGACAGGGTTATTTAAGGGGTTATGGGGGGTCCTGATTGACCCCCATGAGTGACAGGGTTAATTATGGGCTTATGGGGGTCTGTATTGATCCCCATGAGTGAGAGAGTTTATTAAGGGGTTATGGGGTTCTTAATTGACCACCATGAGTGACAGGGTTAATGAAGGGCTTATGGGGGTCTGTATTGACCCCCATGAGTGAGAGAGTTAATTTAGGGCTTATGGGGCTCTGTATTGACCCCCATGAGTTACAGGGTTAATGAAGGGATTAGGGGGGGGGTGTATTGACACCCATGAGTGACGGGGTTAATTATTGGCTTATGGGGATCTGTATTGCCCCCATGAGTGACAGGGTTAATTAAGGGCTTATGGGGGTCTGTATTGACCCCCGTGAGTGAGAGTGTTAATTAAGGGGTTATGGGGGTCCTGATTGACCCCCATGAGTGACAGGGTTAATTAAGTGCTGATGAGGGTCTGTATTGACCCCCATGAGTGACAGGGTTATTTAAGTTATTATGCGGGTCTTAATTGACCAACATGAGTGACAGGGTTAATGAAGGGCTTTTGGGGCTCTGTATTGACCCCCATGAGTTACAGGGTTAATGAAGGGCTTATGGGGGTCTGTATTGACCCCCATGAGTGAGATGGTTAATTATTGGCTTATGGGGATCTGTATTGACCCCCATGAGTGACAGGGTTAATTAAGTTATTATGCGGGTCTTAATTGACCAACATGAGTGACAGGGTTAATGAAGGGCTTATGGGGGTCTGTATTGACCCCCATGAGTGAGAGGGTTAATTAAGAGCTTATGGGGCTCTGTATTGACCCCCATGAGTTACAGGGTTAATGAAGGGATTATGGGGGTTTGAATTGACCCCCATAAATGACAGGGTTAATTATTGGCTTATGGGGGTCTGTATTGACCCCTATGGGTGACAGGGTTAATTAAGGGCTTATGGGGGTCTGTATTGACCCCCGTGAGTGAGAGTGTTAATTAAGGGGTTATGGGGGTCCTGATTGACCCCCATGAGTGACAGGGTTAATTAAGTGCTGATGAGGGTCTGTATTGACCCCCATAAGTGACAGGGTTAATTAGGTGTTATGTGGGGTCTTAATCGACAACATGAGTGACAGGGTTAATTAAGGGGTTACGGGGGGGTCCTGATTGACCCCCATGAGTGACAGGGTTAATTAAGGGCTTATGAGGGTCTGTATTGATTCCAGTGAGTCAGAGGGTTAATTAAGGGGCTATGGGGGTCTTAATTGACTAACATGAGTGACAGGGTTAATGAAGGGCTCATGGGGGTCTGTGTTGACCCCCATGAGTTACAGGGTTAATGAAGGGAGTATAGGGGTCTGTATTGACCCCATGAGTGACAGGGTTAATTATTGGCTTATGGGGATCTGTAATGCCCTCCATGAGTGACAGGGTTAATTAAGTGAGTATGGGGGTCTGTATTGACCCCAATGAGTGACAGGGTTAATTAAGGGGTTATGCGGGTCTTAATTGACCCACATGAGTGACAGGGTTAATTAAGTTATTATGCGGGTCTTAATTGACCAACATGAGTGACAGGGTTAATGAAGGGCTTTTGGGGCTCTGTATTGACCCCCATGAGTGACAGGGTTATTTAAGGGGTTACGCGGGTCTTTATTGACCCCCATGAGTTACAGGGTTAATGAAGGGATTATGGGGGTTTGAATTGACCCCCATGAGTGACAGGGTTAATTATTGGCTTATGGGGGTCTGTATTGACCCCTATGGGTGACAGGGGTAATTAAGGGCTTATGAGGGTATGTATTGACCCCCATGAGTGACAGGGTTATTTAAGGGGTTATGCGGGTCTTTATTGACCAACATGAGTGACAGGGTTAATGAAGGGGTTATGGGGATCCTGATTGAACTCCATGAGCGACAGGGTTAATTAAGGGCTTATGGGGGGTCTGTATTGAGCCCCATGAGTGACAGTGTTAATTAAGGGGTTTGGGGGTCTGTATTGACTCCCATGAATTACAGGGTTAATTAATGGGTTATGGGGGGGTTCTGATTGACCCTCTTGAATGACAGTGTTAATTAAGGGGTTATGGGGGTCTGTATTAACCCCCACGAGTGACAGGGTTAATGAAAGGCTTATGGGGGTCTGTATTGACCCCCATGAGTGAGATTGCTATTTAGAGCTCATGGGGCACTGTCTGGAGCCCCATGAGTGATAGGGTTAATTGTTATTTTTGCAGGTCCTTTAGGGACGTTTACAATTCTTTAAGGACCCGCAAGGCAGGAAAGTCAAATTTTAATTACAGCGGGGGTCCCCGATGGTATGGGGGTTAATGTGGGGACCCTCCGGGTGGTACTTACCGTACCCCCGCTGCTGGCCTTAATGTTTGTGTGCTGCGGGCCCTTTAAGGATCCGCGACAGGGAATTGCTAGGTTTTAAATGCAGAGGGGGACAAGATTGTGATCCCCACTGCAAGGGTCAATGTGGGAAAATTGCAGGGGTCCCCCATGGAGACCACCAGCATGGGCTTAATGTAGGCACACTTAGGGGTCCGATCGGTCCCCCGCGGCAAGGGGTTAATGTGGTTTTTGTAGCTTATCTCGGATCTCTTGGTAAAGGTTGTACATGATTAGCAATGTATTTCTCAGTCCTGGGTCGTGGAGCCTCGTTTTAATTTTTTGCATTCGCCAATTTTTTTTGTCGGTTAGGCGATTTTCGAGTGGCGAAAGTGGGCAAATTGGGGTTAAATTGGAGTTCAACCTCACTTCCAGACATCCTGGGTGTCCCCCCGTGCTGTGGGTGAGGGTTTTTTATGAGAATTGTGTTTTTGTTTGTGTTTTGGTGTTTTGTGGTTTGCGCGGTTACGTGATTGTTTTACGGGTCATAATTTTGGGTCGCAGGGTAATGTTTTTTTTCTAAGTGCCGCGGGTCGTAATTGTAGGTCGAGGGCAATGAGGGACAGAAGGGGAAGAGAGACGCAGGGGAAGAGAGACGCAGGGGAAGGATAGGAGAAGGGGAAGATAAACGCAGGGAAGCAGAGGAGGAGGGGAAGAGAGACACAAGGTAAGGATGGTAGGAGTGGAAGTGGTCATTTTGATGTCGTAGGGATCTCCACCAGTGCAGTGTGCAAGTCACCATTCATCACTGGCGAAAGAACTGGAGGAGCAATACCAGTTCTGTGAAGGCCCTCTGAGTACTATGAGGATCAGGCTCCTTTATATATGCATATGTATTACCTCATATCTTTGGGGTTAAGTCATGTAAGTGTTTAGTTTTTATTACATTTTATACTTTGTGCCACCTCCTAGTGCAAAATAAACGCTGGTGATCAACTTTCTTTTCTCCCCCACCCTTCTTGTTACAGACACACAAGGTGACACACACAGGTTAAAATGGCAATTAAAGGTTAACTCACCACACCTGTGGCTTTTTAAAATGCAACTAGTGTCTTTGTACAAATAGTCAATGAGTTTGTTAACTCTCACGTAGATACACTGAGCAGGCTAGATACTGAGCCATAGGCAGCAGAAACAAACTGTCAAAAGGTAATGGAATTTTATAAAGATGTAAAAAGGTATAAAAAGATATCCGAAGCCTTGAAAATGCCAGTCAGTACTGTTCAATCACTTATTAAAATGTGGAAAATTCAGGGAGGCAAGATCAGGTAGACTAAGAAAGATTTCAGCCACAACTGCCAGAACAATTGTTCGGAATACAAAGAAAAACCCACATGTAACCTCAGGAGAAATACAGTCTGCTCAAGAAAAAGACGGTGTGGTTGTTTCAAGGAGCACAATACAACGATACTTAAAGAAAGATGAGCTGCATGGCTGAGTTTCCAGAAAGAAGAATTTACTGCGCCAATGCCGCAAAAAAACCTGGTTACAATATGCCAGACAACACCTTGACACGCCTCACAGCTTCTGGCACACTGTAATTTGGAATGACGAGACCAAAATAGAGCTTTATGGTCACAACCATGAGTGCTATGTTTGGAGAGGGGTCAACAAGGCCTATAGCGAAAACAATACCATCCCCACTGTGAAGCATGGTGGTGCCTCACTGGTGTTTTGGGTGTGTGTGAGCTCTAAAGGCACAGGGAATATTGTGAAAGTTGATGGTAAGATGAATGCAGCATGTTATCAGAAAATACTGGCAGACAATTTGCATTCTTCTGCACAAAGGTTGCGCATGGGACACTCTTGGACTTTCCAGCATGACAATGACCCTGAGCACAAGGCCAAGTTGACCCTCCAGTGGTTACAGCAGAAAAAGATGAAGGTTCTGGAATGCCCATCACAGTCTCCTGACCTTAATATCATTGAGCCACTCTGGGGAGATCTCAAATGTGCGGTTCATGCAAGACGACCAAAGATTTGCATGACCTGGAGGCATTTTGCCAAGACGAATGGGCAGCTATACCAAGAATACCTGAAATAATTAGGCGCCTCATAGACAACTATTATAGAATACTGCACGCTGTCATTGATGCTAAAGGGGGCAATACACAGTATTAAGATCTAAGGGCATGCAAACTTTTGAACAGGGACATTTCATTTTTTTCTTTGTTGCCATGATTTGTTTAATGATTGTGCCATTCTGTTATAACCTACAGTTGAATATGAATCCCATAAGATATACAAGAAATGTGTTTTGCTGCTCACTCATGTAGTCTTTGAAAATGGTACATATATTACCAATTCGCCAAGGGTATGCAAACTTTTGAGCACAACTGTATATATACATAATTTTTGGGACGTTGGTTTCAGCTTATTGGATTTTTATTATACCGATTGTCTCCGCCTTTTTTGTCTGTATATATAAGCATACTCCTTAGTGCTACGGATATATACCAATACTTAAGGTTGGGTATACTGTGCTTCAAAGCAAATCAATATGAAATGTAGAAGCGAAACGCGTTTAGAGCTGTCATTTGTGCACGCGTGATGTCACACGCTGCTGAAACGCTACAGGGATATGGACATCAGTCCGATGCTCCCAAATCCATAGAAATAACAAATAGCCAATTATTAGGGGAAAAATATGCCCCTAAACCTCTGGTAATCCACCCAGCTTTCTCAGATTAGGGAAATTCTTCTTCCTTGCCGAAGTCCGTTATTCAGGATAATATGCCCATATAAACTGCTGGAAGCCCCTCCAGCAGAATATTCTTCCGTTTTTGCCACACTTGCTACTCAGAGAAGAGATGCCCATAGAAGGGACATTGACTTTAATTGGTTGTGCTAAATTATACTGTAAGTGGCTGGACTTTTTTCGGATGAGAATTAAAAAGGAATTAGCACTCTAACAATTGTGGTGGGAAGGTAAGAACATTGATTAGAAGAGGAATTAAAGGGGCTGAGGCTATTTCAGGAGGTATAACATATAATAATATTTGCCTGTAATATCCCTCTAGCGGGACAGAGTGGAATTTGAAATAAAAATGTTACTCTAAGTTTTAAACGTTGTGATTGTTGAAAAGTGTTATGTTATATTAATACATGTTAGGTTGTATTGGTCCTTGTTAAGTCTGTAAAGTTCATCCAGATATAGGGACTATAGGTGTTCTTTTTTCACTGAATACATTTCATATTGGTATTTAAGGCACTGAATCTATCCCTGAAGAGATACATGATAAGTGGGGATATCTGTACGTCTATAATATATAATAAAAGCAAATCAAGCAAACGTATGCTGTAAAACTTGTATGTGAAGTTTAGAGTTTAAAATTTCAGTAAATATATTGATCTCCCTCAAGTGTCCAGGGGGAGGCACAATACCAATCAGTGCAGCGAATAATATTCTGGAGCCATTTATGTGCATAATATTGCAGCTCACAGCTTCATTGAAGTACAGAAGCCCCTTCACCACAACAAAGTAGCAATCCAGAAGGACAAACCTACATCGAAGTTGGTAATTTTTGCTTGTCAATCAGTTTCTCTGAGCCATCCATCAAGACGTTGGTTTATTTTATGAATTATTACTGGGGGCTGCATGCATTCTTTTCACTCTAAAAGAAATTGCGAGAATGAAATTTAGCATGTGCAGACCCCAGGAAGTTATTAGGCTAATTAGTTCCTAGGATAGGAGCATTTTCAAATTTGTTTGATACATATTATTACCCCCAGTTTCAGATGACATCATGTTTGGGACCTTTGCTTTATGCTTTTTAGTCTTCCAAAATACTGGACTGTAGTACAAGAGTCTGACGATGCTAGGACTATAACCTGGTCCATTTTGTATACCTGACATGAAACCCTCTGTGACTTTGCTTCTTCCTATCCATCTTTTGAGCATTACATGTTAAACTTTGAGTCCTAAGCCCTGAAGAAGTCATATGAGGTGAAACACGTAGTCGGTGGTATTGGAGCTTGCAAACAGGTCTTTCAGTTGGATAACCTAGTGGGATTATTGTTCCAACGGCCCACAAAAGGTCAAGTGCCATCAATGAGATGAAGGGGCTGGCACTTTCTTTCCCAATTACTGACCACGGGACATGTTTGTTTACATGCCCCAAAAATATGCATATAAATGCACTACAGAATGTATGTTGGATGTGTATTTGTTTTGTTTTTTCATATAAAAAGTTTTTAATAATACTACACTTAGAGATTTTTGTGTCATTTTTACTCTATATTTCACGATCATCCATTTGGTGAAAGAAATTGATCGATAAAAGAAGGACAAAGAAAACAAAAACAAAAAAAAAGATAAAAAGGACTTTTAATCCATTTTTTATTATTACATTTTCACAATTTTACAATTATGATTTTTGTGTAATGTAAGGCACATGTTTTGACACAGCTGCTGTTTTTTGATACAATTATTTTGGTGCAATAGGTTTATTATCATATATATAGTTGTCGTACTGCGAGTTTGTGCATAACGCTTGCAAAGTTGCGGGTCTGCGCATGTGCTTAGCACATGCCGAGGCCCGCAATGAGCAGCGATGGGAGAGGGGGGCAAAGATACACAGGGGAGGAAAAGACACAGAGGATGGAGAGCGGAAAGAGACACAGGGGAGGGAGAGGGGGGAAGAGACACAGGGGAGGAAAATAAACAGGAGATGGAGGGGGAAAGACATATGAAGGAGAGGGGTCAAAGAGACACATGGGGAGGGAGAGGGGGAAAAGAGACATGGGAGGGAGAGGGGGAAAGTGACACAGGGGAGGGAGGGAGGGACGAGACACAAGGGAGGGAGAGGGGGTACACACATGGATGAGAGGGGGCAAAGAGACACAGGGTAGGGAGTGGGGGGAAGAGACACAGGGGAGGGAGAGGGGGAAGAGACACAGGGGAGGAAAAGACACAGGAGATGGAGGGGGAAAGACATATGAAGGAGAGGGGTCAAAGAGACACATGGATGGGAGAGGGGGAAAAGAGACACAGGGGAGGGGGAGGGAAGAGACACGGGTGAGGGAGTGGGGGAAGAGACACGGGGGGTGGCTAGTAGTTTCTAATAATCATATTTGCTATCTGTTATATCTCTATGTATTTGCTAAGTTCTGCATTATATGTGTAGGTGATATGAAGACCAGAGGGGTGGCTGAGCAGATCTGTAAGGTGTGATGATCTATGAGGGGTGTATGGAAAGGGATTGAGAATTGGAAGCTCATCAATGCTTACAATGGCCTATAAGGAGTAATGATCTGTAAGGGGGATAATTACAAGGGAAGGAGCAGTAGCAATTTACCTGGAAAAGTAAATCTGTTCGAGACCTTGTGCTCAATAAAAAGCCATGCAGGGATTAGGAGATGGTTATAAAGAAGTAATACAATTCACAAAATCTATTTCCATGTCTGTGCAAACCTAATTATCTGTGCATGCTTCCATGGGCTGCCATGCATCAAAGTGACGCAGTCCCAGGTCTGTGACTCTCACCCGAGAGGGGCTGCTCTGCACTTCTATTTTTATAGAATCATCTCTCTGTTAGTCCACAAAAGTGACAGAGCACAGCCAGGTATGTAGGGCAGCTGTCAGGGGACCGCGGCAAATCCCTGGATCTGGCTACCTCCTGTTCTAGATAGAAGCTGTGTCTATTAACTCCTCTACAGCATGCCAAACAGAGCAATCACACAAACAACTGTAAATGTAAAATAAAATAATATTCATAAAATAATAAGATGTAACTCATGTACACAGTGATTGACAACAGTAACTTTGAGTCTTGGACTGTATACATTATTTGGGGTTTCCATGTGTGGCAATTAGGGCACTAAATGGCCCCATTCCCATCACCCCTCTCTTGTCTCTATTACACAATACTATTCCCTATGCCCCCTCTACTACATACCTCCTAGTATCTCAAATGGCCAATCAAAGATACATTTGTTGAAAAGACATAGAGCCCGATTCAGTTGAGCTGTCGTGAAATCCTGGAGCCTGTAGGTGAGGTTGCAAGTTAATTTGCTATTTAATTGGCGTCTTTTTGCAGGCTACAAACGGTTTACGGGTTACTGCCTTGAAAACTTTGCAATGGTTAAGCCCGGAACTTACAACCTCCAATTCCGCAAATTGCTATTCAATTGCTCCAATACCCCAAGCCCGCAAATGTTTTAACACCCGTAAATGGCAAATGAAGGAGAAAATCCTATGAGAGCTAGAGAGAACCTGCAAGGGGGTTAAACACCTATCCATAGCACTGTAAATACAAATAAAAAATCAATACTGCACTGTAAATAACAGGGAAAGCGATGACAGACATTAGAATTAATTGCACAACAGTCTCAAACCCGCAAATCGGCAGGAAATTTTATTTATTTTGAGGTTTCATTTTGGGGTTATATTGTTCTTGGGTATTAATGAGTTAATACATATCATGCCACCGACATGGACTAGAACAGTATTGGCATTAATTTTTATAATTCTGTATTTTGCGGGTTTGCAAGTCGCATATCGGACCCCCAAACCTAATTGATTGACATGTAACCTCATAAGAAGATTTTGACTGTGCAGGACGTTGCCATCTGCACAATGGTCTAATAGTCATTCGTTTATAAAGACACAACCTTCTGAAAAAGAAAAAAACAGGATCTGCTAAAAAGATCCCTGCAGTAAAAAATACTTGTTAAAAAACATAAAAAAAATGTAAAGGCTGTGTTTTTTTATACAGAAAAAAATTACGGTGAGACTGTTCCTTCAAAAAAAGGGCACTTGTGTGGGGACAAGATTTTTTCTTGATAGAGAAACTGGGAGATTGAAAGGTATGCCACTAGCCTACATTGATAATTATGTACATGACATGCCCTAGAGATCATTTATAAGTCTCCACTAGACACCATAGAGAATGGTATATCCCCCCACTGGCCCGTACAGATTTGAATATGCCCACCACTATTCCATGCACCTATGGATAAGTGTATGTCCCCTCCTGCTCCACTGGCACCTAGTGATCATTTCATGTCCCGTGTAGATCATAAGAAAAATTTCATGCCATAACTAGCCAAATGCAGACCCCCAATCTATAGGCGTAATTATATCAGCTCCGTCTGATTCCCCACTCTGAATTTCTTTCTCACCCAGTCACTTCCCATTCCCCACCTTTTCTCTCCTAATCCCTTCCTCTTATTTCTCCCTTTTTGGTTCACACTTTCAGTCTCCATAGAAGCTTTATTCACTCTCACCAGCCTGAGATCTACCATCTTTCTCTGCTCCTTTGATATCCTCCGTCTTTTCCCCGCTATCTGGGGTCCTTTCTTCTGATCCCCTCTCACGTCGGCTCCTTACATCCTCTTCAGCTGTTACGATTGGGTAAATTCATTTTTTTTGTTGCTTTTCACTTGCATCACATATTTTATAATGAAAAACCCTGTAGTCCTATATGTGACAGTATACGCTATTGCACCTTTTACGAGTTAATGTAATATACTTTAATATATATATATTGCATTTAGGTTTGCACTGGTGGCAGGAGTGCCCTGGAGCCTGAAGTTATAATTATATTAATCAATAAAAGGCCAGAGTGCAAGAGATTTAAACTAGGCAATAAAATAACTAGGAAATGAGATATTGCTACAGCACCCCTAGTTCATGGGGGCCACAGGCAGACACCGGACTTGCCTGGCACAAAGACCGACATTGGTGCCAACGTTTGTGGCAAAATATCTGCACAGATTGTGCATTTAACAATTGGTAGAAAGTTTAAGTTTTTTTTTTTTTAAATCAATTAAAAAAATATAAAATTATTTTGTTCTGTTTGAGTATTAATGTAACACTGTGTATTATGGACCTTGAGGCAGGTGTATTTGTATATAATAGTGCTTCCCCATTGGTGGACTCCAACGATGGCCACAAGAGTACAGATGAAACCAGGTGAAAGTAACTGCTCTGGAACCCCACTACATTTCCAAAATATCTCCCCAGGAGCTGATAGCTTTTTGTCAAGAACACACCACTGTGGTAGTCATACGCAAAGGTGTCATTCCTACTACAACTACTTAGCTATAAAAGCAATATTTGAAAAACTAAATTTTCAATGTAGCTTTTAAACGTTACATTTTATCTTTAATGTTTCAGCCTGAAGGAGCTGCTTCTCTCCACCCCCTATTAGATGCCCAGGGGGTGGGATCAGATATGGCTAGTCTAGGTTTGCATGCAGTACAGAAAAGGAGAAAAATAAAGACTCCTATTAGAACAGCCTCCTGGGCAGATCCTCTATAACTCTCTAGATACTGAATAGAGTGTAGACAAGACGATCCGCCCGAATCTACAATGTTACACTTCATGTGTATGTCTAAAGCTACACTGAATTCTATTTTTTCAAATGCTGATTTATTGATATTCAGTTATTAAATAAATAAATGAAATCCTATTGTTCGAGTCTGCAGTGCATTAGATGAAATAAAAACTTAAAGTCACACACATTCTGTTTGTTCATTATTTTACTGTTCCAGTAATGTGCAAAAAAAAGTAAAGTGTTATTGATAAATCAGGATTAGGAATAACAGCCCTTCACTGCCAGTGGAGACTGCAAATGTGTTGCTTCGCAGGTAGATTTTGGCAGTAAAGGGTTAACACAAAAGGTAAAGACAGAGACAACAATTTAAATTATTAGTCAGCACATTATAATCTCTCTTCATTGAATACAATAAAATGTAGCTTTTCAAAATAAAAGCTGTGCTGTTCAATAAATAAAACACATTTTTATTTCTTAACAGGAGAATGTCGGCCTTGTTAACTGTTCTGCAGTTGGGGTGAAGGGTGAGCCAGGATTGCTCTGTAAGTATCCGAGGACGGGTGAAAGCTCTAGATACAAAATCGTGAAATGAGAACGCACTACAATTAAGCAGAGTACCAAAAAGGTGCAAGTTACACAATATCGGATGCAAAATTACACATAGTAAATTATCTAAATTTAGTAAATTTGATTTGTTCAGAATGACATCTATATAACAGCATCTCCTGTTTCATGTTACACAGTCTCTCTTAAAGGTATATCTAACTTTCTTGGATTATGAATGCATCTGATAGAGGAGATTTAATAGTGTATGAAAACACTTTTTTGCATGACAAAAACCCAAAATAAACATTTAAACACTTACCTTAAAGTTAGAAAAATGTCTTGTAATTACGGACAGTTGAAAATTAGGGCAAACCAAGTCTAAATTAGCATAAAACTCATGATTTGTTTTGGCCAATCAGGAGAAAGCAGAGTTAGCTGAAACATTTGGATCAAACTCTGGGGTTCCTGTTTGTGCTGTGACCTCATGTTAGAAGATACTATGTCAGCAACACAGCATAGACAGGAAGCAGCAGGGAGGGTCACATCCCAGCAGTGACTTGAGGTTGACATCACTGCTCTCCTATTGGCTGAGGAAGACACAGCAGGTGAATAATGGGTAAAAATTGGTCCCCTAATGCTGCATACTGCTTTGTGGTGGTCAGGTGCCTGTGTAGACACCCCTGGGGCCATCAACATAACCATTATAGAAATTTTTTGGTATTAATAAAAATAAAATGTTTTATGAAATGTGCTGAATATATAAAGGATGCTTTTTGTCTAAAGAATGCAAAAATGTATTAGTCCAGAAAACTTGGATATGCCTTTACATCTATCTGGCAGTTTGTGTGATATCCTGTGTGTGCGTCTCATATTAAATCATTTTATTGAGGAATTCTGTATATGTGTAACTTAAAGTACATTTGAAATTTCTTGTGTGAGCTCAGTCCCCGAGGCATCTATGTGGGCAGAGCGTTCTAGCCAATGAGCTGTGCTGAGTTGTGTCCTAGCCAATCAGCTGTCAGTTACATGGCTGCCTCCTGTGCAGCCAGTGAGAAGGAAACATACACGTTGTTGTATCTGCCTTTGATTAGCCATGACTATTTATGAATTTTATTCTAATTTAACTTGGGTATTCAGGGGTGTTCCTTTTCAAAGTCAACTGCCTGAATATGGAAGACATTTTGCAAACTTTAGGGTAAGTTTATTACTGTTTATGTTGGTATTTTTTCATGCAATACTGATTCCCCTCTATCAGATGCTTCATCAAGCAGGAAACTTCTGTTTACTTGATAGATCTACCGGGACGATGCTTTGTTTTCTGGGCCAGTGTCAGACGGTCACTGAGAATAATTTTCTGCAACAAAACCACAATCCTGCTCTTTGTTTTATCGATTGGAGAGGCAAGTACAAGTCACAGGAATCCCAAACCATAATGATGTGGGGGTGGGGTTGAGATTATATTTGGCACCAAATATACTAGAGCCTGATATTTTTATTAATAAAGCAAATATTGAAAAAGCTTCTAAAATGACAAAACTTCAATTTGATTCATTAATATTCAAACATCTCTGTCCACTTGAAATGAGAGAAGCTATGTACCATATCCAAACAGAGTGATAGGTCAGCTGTACTTTAATATTTTACTTTTAAATAAGTAGAAGAGTGCTCCGGCAGCAAAAGGGTTAAACTTTAATGCAGAAAGGGTTTGGAATCACAGGCTATATTCTCTGTGCAGAGGTAGGGAATGTAAAGTATGGGCATGAGTTCCTTCAGCTGCAAAACTGGGCCACTGTGCAAAAAAAGAATAAATAAATCAAAGTATAATTAAATTATTCCCAGTTGTCTTTAAAAAAAAATGCTTTATGTGCACCAGTTTTGCCACTAGGGGACTTTGGAAAGACACAAAGTTTAAATTCACAATAAATTCTTGCTTCTGTGGGGTCTCTGATAAATTACATTTGTTTAACTTTATGAAGGTTTAGCAATGTGAGTCTAAATGGGTATTTAAAGCTAGTCTATGCAAATCTTTTATAGTAAATATATGATTTACATTTGGTCATCCATTTCCCATGTCAGTGAACAGTATGAAACATTCTAGCATTTAAAATGGAATAAGGAAATTACCAAAACGGCTATGCAGCATCAAATAGAGGCCTGACAAAAACCTAGGAGAAATTATGGAGTTTTAATATTGAATTAGCTTAATTATAAGTGTTTTATTTACTGCTTGTATAGCCTTTGAAGTCTTCACATACATAGGTAATGAGGACAGTGGCATGGTCATTTAATCAAGTGATTTGATTTGTGTTGTCAGAGCATAGGAGAGACAAGCAGCTGCAGTAATCTGAACTCTTGGTCTCTCATCACTTTGGCATGTTTTATCCTGCTCCAACTTTTGTTGTGAGGTCCTGTAATGCTCTGCAAGTTGGATGAGTGTGTGGGAATAAGTAACTTTGACTCTCAATGCAGTATAGGACCATGATTTCCTAATATAGTTTATATCTGTTCTCTATTTTTTTTTTTTTAATAGGACATCTGGATTTGAACCAGACACCTAAACACTGCAGGTTAATTGCTGTAGTATTGAGCTACCTATCCACATGATTCGGACTGAGTGTGAAAAAAAGATATATAGTACTAATCATAACAATGATGAATAGCAGATTCCAATGCTCAATTATTGTATACTCATATTATATACAGCAGCTCAGGGACGGATTCAACCACTCCACAACACCCAATTAAAATACCTGTTACATCTTTGATTCAACAACAATTTAAAAAATGAAAAACACATTTTCCACATGTCTTTCAACCCTCTGTGCAGAACATAACTATTTAATTCACTGGCCCTTTAATAATGTTACAGTCAGGGTACATTTGGCCACAGAAGTGCACATTGCAATATTTATACTAAATTGTTTTCTTGCGTGATATCTTTACATACGAATGTATTTTAGTTAGAATTTTCTAATACTAGAATAATAGCATTCAAAATATCTGACAAACATCCACAGCCTTAATGAGCCAAACTATAAATAACCTTACTATGGGAGGCCAACAAGGAGCAAAGACAAAGACCATTTAAGAAGCTAAAATATACAATTAAACATTGAAAATTCACAGGCTGTTTAATAAAAATAAGTTCAGATGAGAGTAATAGGGACAGTAATACCTAAGCATGTAAATATACGGAATGTGTATTTTGTGTTTTATTGCTCTATGATTTCTGCATTTTGGGGGAGGCGAGGTAATGTGAGCTGTAGAGAATGTGGAAGAAATTAAACAAGTTCACACTGGTTGAATTTACACAAATATATATTTTTTGGTCAGACATGTCAATGAGTGTTCTAGGGGATATATGTTGTCCTGCTTAGAGACAACATCTTATGTTTGTGGAGAAGAGCCATATGTTGATCTGTACAAAGCCACAGACTGCTTACCCCCTGACCTATTTGCATTAAACCAAAATGCAACAGAACAAGTTTTCATTAAGTGTTATAAGTAAGGGTTTGGTCTCATATTTTTACAATAGCTCTAGTTTTAATTGGGATTATTAATGTTTTGTACACTTTCCTTGTGTTAAGTGATACATTTTTAGAGGAGAAATTGGAAGATTTTTTGTTGATACAAGTTTTCCAAATCCTTAAGTTTTTATTTTCTTCTTGAAAGGTTTGTAACGTATCTAGAAACTTTCCAGTTGTTCCTCTTAAATACATATCGCCAACTTCAACTAATCTTCAAGTGAAATGTGGCAGTGGGTTTAGAACATTCTAAGGATTATGGGCTCCATTCCATGCCTCCAAGTTTCAGCTTTAGGAGTAAAGATAATTTTTTAAAAATCCTTCATATATTCTCATTCCCAGTTAGAGGCACAAAAAATGCCTCCGAGAGCATACAAGCATCAAATATTATCAAAAGATTGACAATCCGTGAGTTCTTATTGGCTACAAATTGTGCCCTGGTAAAGTTATTAGGAGCTCCTTCAGAATTTTAGCTGGCTAGTTTAGGAGGAGGCCCATTGCAGCAGGCCAGAAGATGGGGATTGCGGACTTCAATCAAGATTGAAAAATACATGCTTCTACAATCAACAAGGATAGCCAGCTTATCCAGGGCAGAAGACGGAGGACCAGGCATTGTTGATGTCAGCATTTGGGTTAACGTTAGATGCCACCACTGTCAATTGTTTTTGCCATGGGACCCCTGTGGTTATACTTAGAAGAAAAATCCCTGGGGTCATGGGGGATAGGAAGGGGGGATCCCCAGGATCACCTTATATTGCATGCGCAGGAAGAATCCTAGAGCTTCCCAGGCTCCTAACGCATGGGGAATCCCCAGTTCCCCCAATTTATAGAGTTATTGAGGGGAATATTGGGGATCCTAGGGCTCAAATGTGGTAATGAGCCATAGACAGAGGGGTCATACACCCCCTGTATTAGTTTTTATTATTTAACCCCTTCTCTGCCATAGGAATGGGTTTAAATAAATTGATAGGAAGGATGTTAGACCCAATGTTGTGTGTTCACGTTAGTGGGTACCATCAGCAGCTTTGCTATCGAGACTACTGAGCTTCAGACTCAATCCTACAAGCAGGCTGTGGGCACATGTTACGGCTGGAGAGGAATGGCAGAGCCCTTCTTGGTACATGTCACCTAAGTTGAAGGGAAGTTTAGGGAGAGGAACGATGCAATGGCTCCCTTGTAAGCAAAAAAAGTTCCCACAGTTACAGGGGGAGGGGGGCATTTCTTGCCGCTATGTGCCAGATTGGAATGGAGCTCCATATCTGGTGTTCCTGTACTATATGATAGCACTAATAACCTTGAATTTTAAACACTAGACTTAACCTCTATAATAATAACTTAAGTGCACCAACTAAAGACAGGGATATTAGTTTATAGGAAAGTCTACAGGAAAGAGGGAGATCCAAGTGAGAATAAAATGGATTATATAAAAACAATGTCTCACATAATAGCATTTTGCTACAATTTACCCACGTTGGGCTGTAGTTCATCTAAGCATCATCCTGCTTATTAGTCACTTTCTACCCATGTAGACTGATCAGTTTGTGAGCGTTACAAAAAAAGACCCTAACACTGGGCTCCAAAGGTCCTTAGAATTAAGAGATTTCTACCCCATGTTGAGTCTGTTAAGTATATTGATCTAATAGTTTTGTATATTTGCACAGTCCACCTCTTTCCAATGGGTCATGCGCCTAAAAAGATCTGAAAACCCACTTGCTATGTGAATTGTAATAATATAACTATAAAATCTCTGGCACAAGCCAAATGCATCTGATGTTGGTGTTAAAATCGTGTTCATTTTGCAGCTTATAAACCTCAGAGTCATTAGGGCTTCCCTTAGACACAGGTCAAGTGCAGCTACTCATTAATTAGCTGAAAGTGTGGCAATGGCAGCTGGATCACACCAGGCATTATCTGCTGGAAGCTGTTTAAAGTCCCAATCCAACATTGCATTTATTTATTTTACAGTTGGAATCCGTCTCCTGAAGCTGGACAATGCAATCTGTGCCTGGCAGGGTGCCCTGGGAGCTGAGATATCCATTTGTTTCTTTATAAACTGATAGATCCACATTATTTCTGTCCTAAAGAGATTATTTGTACACTAACTTTACCTATTCTAAAGCAGGTGTCATTATAGAGCATGGCGAGAATCAAATGCAAAAGACAGCAGGAACTTTAGAGGTTAAATGTCAACTGTTGTCACTTCTGACACATTTTGTGTGAATCACTCAGTTTGTATTTTGTGTAATTACGAAAATATATCTGCATGAGAAAGGTCTCTGTGAACTTGTGCTGGGCCATGTTGTCCCGTCACTTCTGCCCCGTCTGCAGCCTACAGGGAGACAGAATCACCACCATGTATAATGGGACTGCTAGGATGTGTTGGCACCATAACAGCAAATACTATTAACCACCAGAAGGCCGCTTCCAATGTAACAATTCTGAAGGTTGGATTTGTACTTTCTTGACATACTATTTTGGAAAATAGCGAAAAGTGATGTTTTACAAAGACCTTGCTAAGTACCTTCTGCAGACTGTGGGAGCAGTGGGATATTAGGTCAAGGACTAAGCTGCACTGTTTAAATAGTTAGAAGAGATCAGTTCACTGCAATGGGCCAATGTATGTAACATGGGGCTGGAATGTGTCATAGGAAGCGAGGTATACCTTAATGTGGAAGAAGACCTAGACCAGGGGGAGCCAATTATTATGTTATCATTTTTTTATGGATAGACAGATTTGTTTTAATATAAGGCCATTCAAAAGGACCCAGGGATGCTTTTTATACAGTGAAGGGGACTTAAGAAAAGTATAACATGTAACTGAGCACTTATTTAAGCATTTGGAAAACTAAGTATGAAAAAATGTAATAATATAATAAAGGGGTTGGAGATCCTGATGCGGACCATGTGCCGGCTGATGACTACCCCTGCCCTAGATTGGTGGCACCCTTGTAAGTAAGCCACCCCTAGATGTAAAACATAAATCAGAAATAAACACTTCACATGTACACCTCAGGGCTGCTTCTAGAAGGGAAACTGCTTGGGCCACTTCATTGTAGCCGGTAAAATCTAATGGAAATGAGCATCCAATATGTATTCCCCAGGTCAGTTTTGGAGATAGAAGCAGCATCTAAGCTAAGAAGATGTGCAATATAATAATTCGCTGCTAAGGTCTGTACAATTATTCTGTATTATTTAAGGAACATGTAAAACTGTCTTCTATTTCATCAGAAGGGGAGAAATGGTTATATTTATTATTATTATTAATAAAAATATATATATATATATTATTTCTATTGTGGAATTAAAAACTAGTAGAGGTTGTTAGTGATAACAGGTCTTTCACTTCAAAGTTTGCCTAAAATTGTCTCCTATCTTTTTTGAAAGGATCACCGTTATACAATCTAAAAGCAGCCCTGGCAGGCCAGGTGTCTGTAGCTGCTGCCCTTTCACAGACGACCATTTTCCTCTCCAGTGTCCTTTTCCGCGATTGCCTCCAGGCCTCTTTTGGACTTTGCTTCTGTTGAGGTGTTTGCTGCCTTCATAAGACCTGTAGCAAGACAAGCCTGTTGAATCTGCCTCATGTTCTCGGTCGCTTCATTTCTGGCGTTCTTCAGTAAGTCTCCTTGACCCTAATTGGAAACACAAGGAAGGAGACATCTTAATCAACAATATTAACTAGTTTAAAAGTGCTCATTTACAAGCATTCCTCTTATTTATGGGTTATGAACATAAAAATGAGTTATGTGTCAAGCTGAAGCATATTACAGTTCATTCAGTCTGTTTGTGGAATCGCGCTACTCTTCCCCTTCCCACTTTCTTTAGTTGGGTGCATTCCAAATATGGAGGCGTACAATTATTTTTCTATGTTATTCCATATCGACTTCACACGGAAGTGAAATTCATTTTTTGTTGCTCTTATATCCTTTACCACCTACATATCGGCCATGGTGAAGAGTCACAAGGTTTACACACAGCATCGGATATTATGTGAGATGTTCCATTAGACTTTGGGTTACAGGCTCTTCAAGCACTAAAATGGACAATTACTACATTTGTGTTGCAATTTAACGATCAAAAATAACAGTGGGTTAATAAAGAATAAGAATGCAACAATAATGTGATGGCACTATGTTACAGATAAGATAGTCAATAAGTATAACAGCCTTCCAGTGGACCTGGTATTGATGGACACTGAATAAGAAAGCAGACATCCTGAAGACGAAATAAGCAAAACTTTTTAGGTAGCTTGAATAGGCAGTCTAGAAGGTAATTTGTTGTTAAGTCCTTCAGTCGTGTCTGACTCTTGATGACCATATGGACACAGCATGCCAAGCACATTTGTCTGTGTTTCTGGTTGTGCTTATCCATATGGATTTCTTGGCAAAGTTACTGGAGTGGGTTGCCCGTTCCTTCTCCAGTGTACCGCAATCTGTCTGACCTCTCTGCTATAACCTGCCCATCTTGGATGACCCCACATGGTATAGCTCACAGCTTCATTGAGATGCACAAGCCCCTTCACCACAACAAGGTAGCAATGCGGAAGGGGCTAGAAGGTGTGCTTGCTGCTTATCTACCATAAGATCTGTATTTCTATAAAATGCTTTGAAAAGTGGAGACGAAAATTAAAACCAATTTGATTTTGTATTATTTTACAAAACGTATGGTGGGTTCATGCTCTAACCCCTGTCAGGAAACATAAGGACAATCCTGCTACTGAAGAAAAACAAGGGCAGACTGGAGATGGTGGTTCTGTGTTTGTGTTTCCCTTTAAATACTGTGTTCATAACCTTTCAGAACAAAAACACTTCTTTCCAGGCCAATAAAGTAATACAATGATGTACTTACATATACCTGCACATCTACAGAATTCAGATATTTTCAGAAAAATACAAGTGTTTGTGTAAAGTCTTACCACACGGTGGCGCTATGAGATAACCTTTTCATATATTGGCCACAGACCAGCGCCACAAATTAGAAGCACGATTTTCTCCAAGGAGATATAGAGGTACCTCTGCCAAAATATTACATCAGTTCTGAGGTCAGTGTTACTGCTTCTACTCATTACCTTAAAGTTGGAGTTGCATCTTACAATACAAAACCAGAACAATAAATATTCAACTTAAAGGGGCATGGAAGGTTTCTGGATATCACTAGGAATATAATATACCAATATTTTATAATCTTTTTATAGGAACGTATCTGGTTAAGTGTTATAGACCTGACTAATCCATGACAAAGTCACCAATGATTAAAGGATCAGCGCCTCCAAGTAGCAAAGTATAAAAGTATGGCATGTTTAATGGGACATGGAAGGTTTCTGGATTTCAATAGGAATATAATATATCTATGTATCTATTTACTTTTATTTACTTTATTTTAAACCTTGATGATACATTGTCATCGACAGACAGATTTCCTTTAGCCAATGTCCAGATACCGGAACACCTCAAAGACCTTTTCCTTGCTCAGGTTTGTCTCTATCTTACCCTGGGGGCTTCTCTTATAGTGCTGAAGTCAACACCCCCAGAAGCCTAGGAACACCTGCACAATAAGACATGCCAATTACAGCAATTTAATAGATGACAGAATCAAATACTTTAAATATATCCAAGGGTGTAGGAATATGTAAATGAGTTTAAACATTTTTTGTAACCAATGACAAACTAGAGCACTATTATTTAATTTGCATCTCCAGAACATACAGCAGCACTACAGATTATATATATATATTATACATATATATACACATATATATTATATATACACACACTAGCTACTTGCCCGTCAAAAATAATGGGAATACAATTTTAAGGCTGGCAATGCTGTTTGCCACCAAATGTGAGCGCCTTCGGAGCTTATCGCGAGCCCTGCGCTGAGCCCCTTTGGCGCTAATTGCGAGTCTCTCGCCCTGTCTACTTCCTCCCTTGTGTCTCACCCCCCCTCTATTCTCCCTAATTTGAAGCCTGGCAATGCTGTTTGCCACACAATGCGATGTTCTGCCCCCCTCTGAGCCCCTTCGTCGCTCATCGCAGGCCCCGTGCCGAGTGCCTTCGGCATCTTTGGAGCTCCTTGCGAGTCTCTCCTCCCGTCTACTTTACGGGCCTCTCAATTGCTTTGCCGCTCATTGCAGGCATCGGCAACCTGCAACTTTTGTGCTTAGGAATGCCATGTGTCTCTTTCCATCATCTTCCCCCCTCTGTCCCTTTCCTGTGGCTTTCTCCTCTGTGTCTCTGCTGAATCTTTGCATGGCGCGCGCTGACGGACGTTGGTTTTATTTTCTAAGGCCTGCATGCCTGGAGTTGTTCAGGTAAGTGTTAATGGCTTCAGCTTTTTTTTTCTTGCTTAGCCGATTTTCGATCAACGAAAAACGCCAAATATGGCTCAAATTAGCTTGCAACCTCACTCACAGGCTTATTGGCTCTCCCCCTGTGCTGTGTTGGTGTTATTATTATTTTTTTTATTATTATTTGGCTGGTTTTGGGGGTCTTTGTAGTTACGCGGTTGAGACCTTTTCGGCTGTTAAAAACGTAAACTGTTGCGTGCCTCGTGATCAGCGGGAGTACTACGCATTTCATCGATGATCACAGCCATTGACATAAGCGCCTTTTGTGCTCATGTGTAGGCTGTTGTAAAGTCTTGCGGCGCTCATTACAGCCCCTGTAATTTTTAAACTCTTGCATGCAACACCTGCAATGAGTGTCTTTCGCGCTCACTGCAGCCGTCTATAAGTCCCGCGGGTCTCGCGATGAGCGCCGCAGGCCTGCGATGAGCGACTTTGGCATGCGCAAGTCGCAACATTCCTGAGCGTTACCAACAAAGTCGCAGATCCACAACTATTATATGTGATATAATAAGACGGGTATAGAAGCAAGGGAAGCAAAATATAATTCTGCCCTTATACAAATCCTTAGTAAGCCCTCACTTGGAATATGGAGGACAATTTTGGGCACCACTTCATAAAAAGGACATTTTAGAGCTGGAAAAAGTACAGAGAAGGGCTACAAAACTAATAAGGGGAAAGGAGGGGCTAACAGCCATATTAAATTATGGCTACGTGTTGAAATGTAGCCCATAACTCCGATTTTACGTGTTAGGGGTAATAAATTAGCCCTGTAACGTTGTTCTCAGCGGGCTTTGCACGGTAACACACAGGACGGCCGAGAATAGGCTACGCGCTGAGCAACGTTGAACTTCGCACATGTAAATCCTTTGATCGGACGAGCCCGTAACCGCTACTTGTTCAATTCAGCTATTAAATTGCAACGTGGTCACTCGCGAGCAAGCATGTAACACGCAAATGGAGCCCAAAGACCAACGTGTACTCTAGAGCACCAGCAAGGGGGTTAAGTACAACACATAGCACTTGTAATGCAAATAACAACACTCTACTGTACATTTATTATAAGGGAAAGTGAGGTTAGGTCTTAGAATTAATAGCACAACATTCTCAAGCCCGCAAATCGGCCCAGAAAAATACTTTATGTCATGTTTATATTTTGTGTCATATCGATCGCTGCAATCAATGTATACGCCATATACTGAATATACTGAATATCATATTTACTGCTTTATTAATATTGCATTATTTCTGGCCTGTGGGTCCGATCACAAACTGTATTTGAAGCACGTAGGACT
This sequence comes from Discoglossus pictus, assembly GCA_027410445.1. NCBI lineage: Eukaryota > Metazoa > Chordata > Amphibia > Anura > Alytidae > Discoglossus > Discoglossus pictus. The sequence goes on from CM050173.1 coordinate 109,936,340, forward strand.
TCGAAATATACCCTCCCCTTTTTCAGTGACGTAACGCCAACAATCTCTTTTTCCATTGGCTCGATCAGAACCCGTAACTACAAGATTGCTTAATTGTTTGTGTTCAAGCACGCAACCCCGATGGCCGAGAACTGTTTTACGAAATAGCGTCTCTCGCTTGTAGCTCGCAGCCCTTTCTAATTTAATAGCAATGTAAGTTTGCCAAATTTGAAGCACGCAGCAGTTACGTGCTACACGTTGGACTTACGAGGCTGGAATTTAATATGGCCCTAAGTTATGAAGAAAAACTGAGCAAGTTATACTTATTTTCTCTAGAAAAAAGACGTCTAAGAGGAGATATGATTACATTATATAAATACATCCAGGGTCAGTATAAAGATTTGTCAGGGGAGCTTTTTGTGCCAAGAGGTTTTCAACTGACAAGAGGACATCCCTTGAGATTAGAAGTAAAAAGATTCCACCTTAAAGAAAGAAAAGGGTTCTTCACAGTAAAAGTGATTAATCTGTGGAATTCTCTACCAAAGGAGGTGGTGACAGCGGATTCAATAGATAACTTTAAAAAATGGGCTGGGTATATTTCTAAATAAAAAGGGCATTCAGGGTTATCCTGGTAAATTAGAGAGTATTGATCCAGGGAGGAATCCGATCGCCAGTATCTGGGGTCAGGAAGGAATTAATTTCTTCTCCCTTTTGAGACAATTGGCAAAGTTTCACTTTTTTTTTTCTTTTCTGTTAGCCTTCTTCTGGATCAGTCAAAAATTAATAATTAGTCTGAATACTGCAGATCAGATCTTAAAAAAGGTTGAACTTGATGGGCTTTTTTCAACCTCAATTACTATATATATATATATATATATATATATATAAATACACACACACACTCAAAGCTGTCACTTTGTATTCATTCCCATACCAGAATAGTATCAAAATGTGCAGTGATTGTCATGATCTCTGTAAAAATTGTCAGCATGAAGGAGATTGTTAAGATCTAAAACAAACACTGAGTGCAAAGAGAACGGCCCACTGTAGGCCCGCAGAACCAGGAGAGAATTATACAGAAAGATAGAATAAATAATAGAAGCTTAAAAAAGCACTTACTGTCATACCAAAAATAAATAAAGCACCCGTTTTCTCAACACAAAAGGCCTCAAAAATAGTGTATAATGAAGTGACCTAAATAAGTCAAAGGATCATGTTCACCTTATTAAAGGTAAATTACATGAACTTGGCCACAGTTGTATGCAGTACAGAGGAATGGGAATACAAGAACAAAAACTGGCAAATTCAATTGACTAAAATATATAACATCAAGTCAGGGGATCATTTCTGAGCTCAATTCACTCAGAGAACAAGAATAGCCGCGTGCGGCGTGAATGTCTGCAGTATATAAAGCTATATATCAGCTTGTTAGTGTTTGTAACACTACAACTATCACTTCCATTGGGAAATCCCAACAAACTATAGTACTGGCTTCCACTGGTACCCATCAACAGTGATGATGTCAGAAAACAACACGTGTGCTAATCGCAGGGAAAGGACTTGGGGCCATATTAAATTCCAAGCGCGTAGCGGCAACATGAGACCCGCAACGTCTGCGGGCTTGAAATTCGTCAGAGTTACAGAGCTATTAAATTAGACCATGGCGCGAGTTACGGGCTTGCATCCAACGTCCGAAACCATATTTTGTACGTTGGGTGTGCGGCCGTGAACCCGTAGTTACGGGTTTAGATGGAGCCAAAGGCAACCAAGATCTTCATCAGTACGTCACTGAAAAATAGAGGTTACAGGCTTTAATTATGAGTTTCAATCGGATAAATCCATAAATATGATATTATAGTCCATGCGAGTACTATTATATGTATTAACACATTGATTGCTGGGATCAATATAACATGGAAATTAAACTGAAAATAAAGTATTTTATATTTCAGTGGTGTGTATATATTTGCATTTACAGTGCTACGCATAGGACTTTAACCCCCTAGCGGGTCCGCTCTAGATCCCGTTGGCTTCATGGCTCAATTTGCGTGTTACGGGCTTGAACACCAGTGTATGTGTTGCAATTTAATAGCGTGATTGGAACATAACAGTTACAGGCTTGAAAGATCAAAGGATTTGCATGCACGCAGTTCAAATTTTCACGTCTTGTAGCCTTTTCTCTTCCTTACCCCGCAAGTCGTTGGCGGGTTGCTTTACAGGGCCAATTTAATAGCCGCAAAGCTTGCGGCTTACGTTACAGCCTACGGTTTTACATGGGGAGGGAATATATAGGCTATTGGTTTACAGTCAAATTACCAAAACCGTATATAGATGCAGGAAATTGGACTTGTGTTACCTGCTGCAGCGACAAAGGATATCTATTCCATGTGAGGATCAAAAAGGGATTCCCGTAGACGGGAGCTGAACTGAAGTGCGCTTGGCTCTTTCTCTCCCATCCTATGTAAACATTTAGCTTTTTAAACCCCGTCTTTTCGTGTGAAGCATCATTTTAGCTTTTATACAATAATTATGCATCTACTGCCACATTTTTACGCAAAGACCTTTTGCTACCTTGTGTTCGTTCAAATAAAATGTATTAGAGACATTTTAAGTTTGATTATCTATTGTGTTCAACTGCTCTAAAATATAGTTACATGAAAATATGGACATTTGTAAAGAGCTGAACACATCAAAGTACATGGCAAACTTTACTGGAATTCATATAAATGGCGAATTGAATGATCAGACAATGGTAGATGTGGATGTAATATTTTAATCTTATGGCCATATTAATATATTAATGTGTATTAAATTATATCTAAAGAAATAACAATGTTTAAACTGAAATGCTGCTTAAAGGTCACTGTGTCCTTAAGTCACTATATGTGCCATGCGCCATCAGATAGAGGATTGAAAAACATGAGGAAAAGTTATTTCCCTTCTTGAAATTGCTGCAGAATTGGCGGAGTTAGATACAATTGTAATCAGCGTCCTTATGGTCTTTGAAGTTATCCCTCAATCTTCTGTTTACTTATAATGAGGCTGCACCACCCAAGGCAAAAATTAGTATCTGCTGTGCAATGCTCTGCGGGGATGAGCTGCATTTTCCAATAATTAACATTTTAATTCTAAATACAGATATATAAACTCCTACTTATTCATGTAGAGAAAATGTTCAGATGTACAGCGATGGGCTCTGGTATGAAAGGTGGATTAAAATCTTACAGTTTCTTGAATTGGATAAATGAATACCAGATATAAACTGTAAAAGGTTGGGTATGACAACCTATGGGTTCTGTATTGCCACAGTAGTGGAAGACGTGAGATGCCAATGTGCTACAGAGTTGTCTTACAGTTTATACCTAATCGTTTGTTTTATGCTTGCAACAAAGCAACTCTCTACATGATTCAGAATGAGTATGGGAATTAAGAATGCTAAAATATAATGAGTGTGACCGTCACAGTCTCCATGCTTATTATCTCGTTTCTTGTGGGAGAGTTTCTAGGGCTTTGCGTGCAATAACTTAATCAATTCTTAACTAAATTAAAAAATGTATCAAGTTTTCCACATAACTTGATTTAGAATTGGCAGTTATTGCATGCACGTCTATCTCATGGAGTACAGTTTTGGTCACTTCTATGCACCACCCGGATTTCTACTGAAATTACACTTCTGCCCATATATACTTAAACTGACCCTGTAGTCCTATCATCAAGTTGTTTTTTAAGTTATTCTTAAGCATAATGAAAATCTAACCAAGGTGAATCATTATTGAGCTAATCAGCAAAATTTCTTATGTATGTTTATGCAAATGAGCAGCTTGATAAAACCAATTAACTGCTAATTTGGATTACAGTCTGCTAGTCTCTCGCTGTAGATCCCCTTCCCTAACCTTATCAAGGACCATGAGCTGCAAAGTAACATACCGAAACACACATTAATATATCCACACAAGCTATGCTAAATATCTCAGGAATAATTTACTGGTTAAAAATGGTTAGTACAATGTACAGACAGTTTTTAATACTTTTTAGGATGAAAACAACTTGTTTTATGTGGAGATATCCCTTTAACGCATTTGCTAGTCAGGAGCCCCTGGAAGTGAAGATGTTAAATTGAGGCTACATCATTCTTAGGGATTTTCACATGTCCCAAAATAACCTTTCCTCTCGGTGGATCCATGTTTGTGCCCCTGAGCGTATATATGCTCACAGTGCAGTGTCATCTCTCGGTTCCTAACTGGATTAGGTTTGTAATGATTTGTGTCGATGAGACACGGATTCAGAAGCCGTGCGGAAGAACACGATAATGCTCCTGTCACACCGGATTCACATGACATGGCCCTACATACACAGAGCTATGTTTTGTGCATGTCGTTATAGTCTCTGCTCTGACTCTAGATAGTGTCAGTCATTATTAAAAAGACAATCAATACCCTTATACCAGCTATTAGAAAAATGGCTGTGTCCAGTGGTGATGTGTTGGTTACAGGGAAATGTTTTGGAAAGGAAAAAGAAATGCAGACTTTATTGTATTATATGTATTCCTCATTTGCCCAACAGAATAATTATGTTGTATTTTGCACTTAAAAGGCATATTTAAGTGTCCTGAATTATGAATATATCTGAAAGAGGAGAATCAGTAGTGCATGCAAAGATTTTTTTGCATGAAGAAATACCAACATTTACCCACTCACCCTGATGTTTGTGTTTGCTAAATCCCTTCTGTTTGCAAACTGCAGCATTTGTTAGTTGACACCCCTGAAAATCCCTGCTAAGATTGGCATAAAATTCATAATTTGTTTTGGACAATCAGGAAAAAGCAGAGGTTAGCCGATACATTTGTATCATACCCTGTGTTGCAAAGCAGGATGGGATATGTAGTCTCTCTCTCTCTATCCTTGTGGCCCGATTCATCTGTGTGCTCAGACCCAACCCAACCATGTTCATGTCCATACCATCATTCCGCAAGTACTCAAACTCTGTACCTGGCTGCCTTTCCGGTGTGTACTTGGTTATGTAAGCTACCTGTGGGTGTGCAAAGCTGGATTTTACTTTCCTGCCTATAACTTTGTAAGTACATTGAACTTTTCGATAAAACACATATTTATCTGATAATCGCTGATTGTTTCTTATCGAGCATTTGAAACACAGGAAACTTATGTATACCTTTAAGTTTAAACATTACTACCACAAAGTTGTAGGAACTTTTCAATATACTTGAACTGAGATCTTATCTGTATCAACAATCCTAATCAAGTAATGAATCAAACAAACAAACTCTTTGTTATTCCCAGAGAGGTTTTAGCAAGCACAAGTGCCGAGCACGCCTCGAGTACTGAAGCATTTTTTCTCATCGAAATGCATTGAATACCGAATTCAAAGACTTTTGAAGCCAATGAGTGCAATGGTACTACTGTGCTCTGAGCAGCGACTTAGCACATGGAGCTGTACATTGGCACAAAAACCAATGCTGTATTTCTCAGATGTGATTAAATGTAGAGAAAAAAGGCTAGTGAAATGTACGACCAGGTTTTCATACTCTTTAAAAAGAGACACAAATTTTTTGGAATGTGTCCTTCAGCGTCAGTTAGAGTTTGATATTGTAAATTGAAACTTTTTTTAGCTGAGTTATCTTATTTAGATTTCATGTTTTATTCCTTCCAGTCCTTCCTTATGCTTCCTCACTGCTAATGTTATGGGAACCATGGGGGCATGGTTCTTCAGCCTATCAGAATAGAGAATTTCTACCGTTCTGTTCACTGAAGGTGGATTAATACTGTTACTGTCCACAGCAAATCATTGCACGATAGATAGATAGATAGATAGATAGATAGATAGATAGATAGATAGATAGATAGACCGACCTGTCAGCCTGTACACAAACATTGTGTTAGATAACACATATGTGGCACTCTGTGATCCATAGGTAAAAAAAAAAAATGTGCATGTTTTTAATACCGCAGCATCTATAAATACAGATTGAATACAGTGAATGGTGTGTGTGTGTGTTTGTTCGTTCCACACTGAGCATTCTGGCATAGAAATCTGCCCATGACATACCTCCTAACTGTCCCATCTTACTCTTCTGCCTTTGTCCTACACAAGTTTATCTGGCTAAGTACAGTCTTACTATTCTTTATCTGTGGCGATCCTCAAATGGCTCTGAATACATAGTAATGTGTAAATGCACACACAAACATTTGATTCTGCTCAATAAATTCCATTTGCTTGCCATTTGACCTGCAGCAAAGTTGCTGTGTAGGACACAAGCAGAAAGATACACTGCAAGGTGAGTCTGTAGGTCTGTAAGGAGAACATAACATGCTGTAAGGCACATCAGTTAAAGTTGCCTCCTCCAATCAGTCTCTGGGGAATGAGAGGCTAGGAAAACATCCGGCAATGATATCACCACTGCTTTGGACAAACTTGGGAAGTCTAACTAACTGCCGACTCTATAGACTCTAATGTAGCATGTATTATTTTGGCTACAGCTGCTTCCCACCCCTGCTCATTAGAAATGCATGATGCTGGATGAGGGGTATAAGGAGCCTCAGAAAACCATATAATGCACACTCACTGTTCTATATGTATCTGATGAGCAGTTTGAATAACTTCAGTGGCTCTTTAAGACAAAGCCAACTTCCTGCTACAGTATTTTTCTTTTAAGGATAAAGAGGGCAGATTTAAGTGACCAAAATGCCTTATCTTCTGTCAAATTCTTTATTTTCCTCTTTAACACATCATGAGATCATAACTGTTTTTAAACAAAAAAAAATATGTATAAATGATCTGTCTTTTGCAGATTGGACAAGTCTTATCTCAAGAGACTGGATAATGAAACCAAATCCTGTCCAGCTGCAGAGACTCCTCTGCACATAGAGGATAAAAGTCTCTATAATAATACCATTTTTACTAAGTGAAAGTAAGCGGAAGTCACGACGCGAGAGGTATGGAGTGAAGCTTTGACGAACAAATTCAATCTGAGTTCCACAGTTCTAATAAACAAGGCAATGTCCTCAGATCTGAGCAGGAGTTCATCTGTCAGGCTGCAGTGTGTAAGGAGCCAGCTTAGCTAAAGAGGGATTACTGGCTTTAAGATAAATCTATAACATTTCTAGTAAAGAGGGAGCAAAATCACATTAAATTCAGAATCTTAAATTCTCCGGTAAAAGGAGAAAACAATTACCCACCCATGTTTTTTTTTTAAGTAATTACAGAGAAGCTCATCAGCTTGCACCTACTACCTATGGCCTAAAATAAAATCTAAAAATAGAAACACAATTGGTATCCATTATGATTACAAGAGTACTGTAAGAGACCAGGGGTTAAAGCTTCTTTTATTCTAAATTTTCAATCTTAAACTTCATTAAAACAACATTGGAAGCATTCGGCTTTGGATCATTGGTTACAAAAGCTATAATGGCCCTTTATTCAAATGTATCGGCCTTTGTTCAGGGGAAAGGATATAGCTCTTCCGCATTTACAATAAAAAATGGGACAAGACAAGGCTGCCCAATGTCCCCACTGATATTTAATCTCTGCATTGAATCATTAGCCAATACTATAAGAGGTAATGAGAACATTAAGGGCTTAGAGATCTCCCTCTTTGCAGACAATGTCTTAGTCATTGTGACAAACCCTTTAGAGTCCAGCTTATGATGATGATTGAAGAATATGGCAGCTTATCGTACTATAAGGTTAACACATTCAAATCCAAAATAATGAGGCTAAATCTTCCAATACAGGAATAATAACCTAGGATAAGCATTTTCATTCAGGTGGGAGAACAGCTTTTTTACACATTTGGGGATAACACTGCAAACAGACCTAGGCTCTATCATGGAAACCAATTTAGAAAAAATGTATAGCACAATATGTCTGCAAATTGAAAAATGGAGCAGGATGATTTTTTTTCTTGGACTACACGGATAGAAATGAATAAATTAGTTATTGTGCCAAAAATTCTATACATCTTAAGACGTATCCCTTTAAAAACTGTCAAAAAGAGCATAAAGAAACTTCAAAAAGTGATCGAACAATTTGTCAACAGAGGCCGTAAAGCAAGAGTAAATGGGGCATGTATTAAAAAGAAACTGAAATAGCTAATTTATATGATATTGTAGCGGCAACAAGTCTCAATCACTTTCTTAAACGTAGGGATAAGAGTTATTTACAAATCTATTCAGATAGAAAGAGAACGATGTAAAGACAAAGTATTAGAATATACGGTATGGCAGAAGGAACTTTCTAAAGAGGAAATTAAGAATTTACCGCTGGTCGTGAAAAATTGTTTTGAAACGTGGTACAATATTAATAGGAAAATATATTTAATTCCTTTCCCTTCTCCAGCAACCCCTTTGCAAATTGGGTACGTAAGTAATATGCTAGTGTCTAAGGTTGACTGGGCATCATGGAAGTTGTACACAGTCCAGCTTAAATCATTCGAGGAGATAAATACATGTAATAAAGTTCTCGTCCATTATGGGCTCCACTTAAATGCTCTGAGACAGCTAGTGAGCAATTCAGAGTATTGTGTAGCATCAAGATATGTGCTAACTAATTTTGAAAAAGTGCTTTTAAAGACCCATAGTGCAATCTCTATTTCTCAATATGGCAAGATCTTAGAGGAGGTAAGAAATATATATATATATTGCATGTGCAATTGGAAAAAATAATTGGGGGAACACTGGGATGTAAAAGATTGATTCAATGCTGGCGAGCTAACCGAGAATAGCATCAAATGTAGCTCACTAAGAGAAGTCAACTTTAAAGTGGTGAACAGATGGAGTACCGCCAGTTCTAAACAAAATGGATGCAGAATTGCACCTACAAGAGTGTTGGAGAGGATGTGGGGAGAAGGGAAAATCGTTGCATATGTGGTGGGCTTATGAAAAGATAAAAACAATTCTGGGAAGTTTGTATGATACATTTATCTAAAATAGCAAATAGGCAAATCAAACTAGCCCCAGAATTGGTTATTTTCCACATTTTTTCCAGAGGAATTGGGCTACAAGCTTACTGCCATTCTAATTCACATTCTCTTGGTTATAAAATGGCTAACAGCCGTAAAATGGAAAGCTGGTCTTTTTCCTTTCTGGAATGAAATTAGAACAATCGTAGCCCGCAATAGACAGCTTGAAGCGGATTTCATTTTGGCTAATGGCGATTCCAAGGGGAGATCCGCTTATAGATGGTCTCTTTGGGACAAATACATTGATGTGACACTATGGTAGATGTCCCTAGGGTGATCTCTCTATACCTTAAAATTTTTTGTATGTATTGTATTGTTTGGTTTTGTGTTTATCGCCAGGTCAATGTAGAAAGGTAGGAAATACTGATTTACCCCTAGAAACAGATATACAATATACGGGTATGCAACATCTGGAAACTATGACTTCTCCTTTGAGACAGAATTCACAAATGTGTAATTATAGCTGATTTAAGCTAAATATGATCAAATTATGTCTGTTAAACTAATGCTGATTTGCTTTATATATATATGTTTTGTACTGAGATGCGCCTGACAATATATATTTATGTATATGTACCTTTCTTCTTTAAAAAAAAATAAAAAAATAAAAAAAACTTGATTGAAGCAACAGTATACTTGGATATCTATTTTCACAGTAGTAATCCCACCAAATGCCACTTCCCACCTTTATATTTATACGGGGACGATATCACAACAATTTTTCACCATAAAAATTTGATCCATCTATTTTAGGCATTCATACAGGGATAGTGCTTTAACTAAGCAAGCTATATAACTATATCTATAATTTTGAGGTTCCCCAAATGGGGCTACTAGGGAATATTGTTGCAGTAGCAAATAACCAAGGAGTTACAGCCTGCAATTTAGACGTTAGACGGTACATTGTTTCTATTGTAATTTTGTTTTTTAAAGTTTTTAACTTAAGGAGCCATGGTTTGGTTGCTGTAGTGACTATGGGAGTGCCAAGTATGCCAAGAATGCCTAGGTTTCAGTGGCATTTTGTATTGAATAGGACTAAGAATGTATGTGGACTACTCCGTGGATTTTGGTCTCTCTTTTTCCTACTTTCTAATTGAACAGGAACACTAGCCAGATTTGGGGCATCAATACAGATTGAGCCTTCCAGATAGGAGGCATCCTTCGAGGATCATAGGCTCTTTCTCTTTTTCTATCCTGTGGATGATGTCTGTTTTGTCTGCAATAAGTATATGTCAACTAGAAGTAGACCGGTCTTTCAGTTATAATGGCTAATTTAGATATGAGAGCCGTTGGTCCTATCGTTTACAATCCCACTATTAATTGATAAAAGTCACTTTTCTAATCCATGCTTTATGTTTTAAACCTAACAGTATTTTTCAATGCAAAATAAAGTTTTGCAATAAAAGGTTAAAATTTGTGATGTGAATTGGTGTTAAGCACCGGGAAACTTACATAAGAGTATAAAAGTATTTTGCACATTCACCTATGTAAATAAAGCAAATGTACATATTCCAGTCTCATGCATATGGCAGGCATGCTTGCATTCCCTTCCTATACTTATCAATACTAATTTAGCAGAGTGCTGTTTTGTGTATCTACCTCAAAGTGCTTTTCTTTCCTCTGCAGTATATACTCCTAAGGTACACGGAAAATGAATAACTTCCAACAATATACTGTAAACATTGGGATTCTATTAGACCCCCCCCCCCCCTCCTCTCTTTCATTCCTCACATACATCCACTAATATAATCTTGTCTTTTTCACCTAAAAAACATCTCCAAAGTACGTCACTACCTACACAAGATACAACAAAGATTCTAATCTACTCTCTCATCATATCTCGTCTCGACTACTGCAACTCGCTCCTTGCTGGCCTCCCCATCACCAGTCTATCCCCCTCTCCAATCCATATTGACACCTCCGCTAGACACATCTACCATACTCAATGCTCAATCACTTCACTCACTTTCTGTAGCTACCAGAATCAAATGTAAAATCAAGCCCCTATCTCTGCTCAAGTCTCATAATACTCCACCAACCACCATTTTTCATCTGCTAATGACATTCTTCTTTCCTTTTCTCTTATCACCTCCTCTCACTCCAACTTCTCTGGAACTCCTTGCCTCTCTCCACTAGACTTTCCTCCAGCCGCTCAACATTAAAATTTCACTAAAATCACATATGCTCCAAGAAGCTCATCTGCCTTAACATGCCCAACACATATATCACCCTCCTGTACCACACACAAACCCCTTAGATTGTACGTTTGTGAGTTTTCATTCGTTCAAGGTGCTTTAGGGAACGCTCTATGGACACTGGATTCTAAGCTCAAAGACAGGGCCCTCCATTTTTTGCAATGTGCTAATTTTGTTTTTGCCTTTAACTTAACTCCTGTATAGAGCTACAGAATATGTTACAATTAAAAGGAAAATAATAATAATAATAATCTTTGGATGTCTGATACAAATATATGTTACTATAAAAATAATGTGATTAATAACATTTTTCAGTTTCAATGTTCATCTGACCCTGTCTAATAAAATACTGCCACAGACCGTTTATTCCGGAGAAATGTCATAATTGTTTAGCTGGGCGGAAGATAGAAATTGTTCAGTTTGCAGTCAGAGATGCAGACATGACCCACATTGTTAGTGCTACAAAATATAGTTGTTTCGTTGCTCAGTCTTGTCTGCCTCTCTGTGACCCTATGAACCGCAGCACAACAGGCCCATTTGTCAGCCACTTCCCTGCTGAGTTCCATCAAACCCATGTTTGTTGCTTCAATTACTGAATCTATATTGGCCTCTGCTGTCCTTTGGGCAAAACATTTGAGATTTAGCCTCGTGATCAAACCTTCCAGTGAACAGTTTGGCTTCATTTTCTTTAATATTGATTGATTGGATTTTCTTGCAATCCAAGGAACTCTAAGCAGTTTTCTCCAACACCACAATTCAGAAGCAGCAATTCTCCGGCGCTCAGCCTTTTTTATGGCCCAGCCCTCACATCTGTATGTTACTACTTGGAATACCATAGTTCTAACTATGCAGATCTTTGTTACTTTTTACTAGCTTGTCCAGACTTGCCATAGCTTTCCTCTCCAGAATGGCTGCAGATACAGTACTATGAATACAACCCTGCAGCTAATATCCCCCATATTTGGGCTTGTGCTATCTTCTGAGGGCTTGCTGTCCATCTACGACTCACAATCTAGTATATATTTACAGTACAGTCTTCATTGCTCTTCCAAACCCATCTCATTATAAAATATTAATGCTTATCTAATTGTAAGTTTAATTCACAACCTGTGTTCAAGCAGCACACATTTAATTGAATTTCCACACTTTTAATTGTGTTTCCGTCCGCTTTCCTGAGCCAACCACCACGGTTAGGAAACAATTATAGCAACAAAATGAGTGGCGCATTTCTCAAACTGTGCGGCGCTGCTCGGAGGGAAATTTGTGATTATATTCTGATTTCGAGAAGCCTTAGATTATAAACACACTCAGAGTTTTATTTTTTGCATAATCATTTTGAAGAAGCAGCAATTAAATATGACAAGTTTTATTACAAATATAACAATTTCCCCCTACATTATATCCACTGAAAGGTTACAAATTACCTTAAAATACTGCGGAGATGCTTAGCCATATGCAAGATGTGCAAATACAGTATTTATTAATTTACAAATAAAACATATATATATATATATATATATATATATATATATATATATATATATATATATATACACAATGTATTTCACTTGCATCCTATTATAATTCAAAGGAGAAAAGTGCAATGGTGCAAAAATAATAAGGTGTTAAAACTGCCACTTATTTCTATTACAGCACCACAAAGTACAGAACCTGGGGGTGCAGCATAAATAAACAGTAATAATACTTTATTTTTGAAGAACTATTGTGGTGGCTACAAAAACATGTTCCCACTTACAAGAATCTCTCATTCTTATGGAACAATATGCCAATCAGACGTTCATGGCAGATAAGAACATGCCAACCTACTTGTTTTCTAAGAAAAAAGGAAATGTCAAAATCACAGCAGTCCCAATGTGAAAATAAATCGATTGGTTGTTATAACAATAGATACATTTGTGTATGTTTTCCCCTATCGAGAGAGCATACACATAGAAAACAACATCCAGGATCATTTTTAAGGAGACTGAAAACACTGATATTTGACATTGGCGGACACAAAGGATAACGAGAGCGCGAATCAAAAGTGCAGCGAGAGAGTGCAGTATAGATCTGAGAACATAGTGTATAAAGCACGTATACAATGTAGGTCTTAGCCCATCAGTGTGTGCGTCAGCAGTGGGGGTCTGGGGGATACATTTATATTAACCTGTTACAAAGCTGTATTTCTAGGAATGGAGATTCTTTATTCTCATTTATTCTGGGTTTGACCAAAGTGCTGAAGGACAATGGTTATCAGTGGCCGGCATAAACCATCAACATAGCACTGCCATTAGTCACAGTTATAGAGAAATCATTGAGCTAAAATGTGCAAAACTAGATGAAAACGTAGTGCGTCCCATCTTAAAAATGTTTTGGGTCTCAAATGAAATCTTCGTAAGAACTGGAAGGTACTCTGCTGATCCCGAGATCATAATGGTGGAGAGATGCAGGTGCAGAAGTATTTATTTCGAAGACTCTGACTTTGGTAAAAGATGGCAAAAAGTAGAACAGGTAAAGCAAAACGTAGAACAGGTAAAGCAAAACGTAGAACAGGTAAAGCAAAACGTAGAACAGATAAAGCAAAAGATGTGACAGAGTAGATTGCTGAATCCAAGTTTATGGGGATAGCTGGACATGTTGGGAGGAGGAAGGGTCAATGTCTGACCTGGCGGGGTGAGTACAAAGGTTTTATTATTTGCTTCACCGTGCACTCCAAATTTTGTAAGCCAGTGCTTCCCATTTAACGAGCATTAAAAACTGTCTATACAGTATACTAGCTATTTTTCTCTACCATGAATCATTTCTAAATTATTAAGAATTCATTTTGCTGCTCATGCATGCTAATAGGCGGTTCAGTGTGCTAATGTACTTGATATGGGTGGGTGCGGGGTCTAACTGCCAGATAATATTGGGGGTCTTTAGTTTGGCCACTACAGAGACAGATAAGCAGACTATAATGCTAATTAGCATGTCAAAGCAGCAACATAATATATGTGAGCAGCCTTATTTATATATATATATATATATATATATATATATATATATATATATATATATATATAGACACACACACACACCGCAGCAAGGAATTTCCCAGGATTGAATCAATTTAGAAAAAATATGAGTGACACAACATAGAGCCAGTATTTAATGCTCTTTAAGAATACCCCAAAAACGATCTTTAATTATATAAATCCGTTCTTAGTACATTCTGCTTGCCTGAACGCCACGTTTATTACAAATGGCTGCGTTATTGGTTTAATTACATTTAATCTGCTATGTTGAGAGTTGGGGAGTTACTTGCGCCTTGAATGGTCAGAATGTTAAAAGGAACCATATGGAAAAATGTTATTGTCTTGTAACGTATGTAGGTCACATACAAACTACACCGGCTGTGTAATGTGAGAGCAGACACTGCCCACTCAGGCTGTTTGGTGCTGTTAGAAACACGAATATCGGAGGTATAAATGTGCAGGTGAGCAGCAGGATATCCGAGTCATCCTTGGTCTCATTGGACAGAAAGTTAGGGACTCAGATCAGGGCACCGTTCTGTACTAGATCTCATCGCTCAGAGCTTTGATCTCATTTGCCAGGTTTAGGTTTTGGATTACGATTAAAGTGATACGTTAAAGGGGATTATGTCAGTGACCTTCCTGCGCCGGTATTACACTGGTCAGTCCTTGCTCTGGAGAACAATGTGATCTCAATAGCGCCTGCACTCCGTGAACAATACACTAGATTGTAATACAACATACTACAAAAAACAGGAACCTCCACAGCAACTGGCCACAAAAGTCTTTAAAAAGAAATACAGAAACATCATGTAGAGCATTTAAAATCAAGTAGACAAGTGTGTAATACAACAGGATGGACATTCAGGTCCTGAATCAACCATAAATTACAATCTCTCACTAACTCAGGGGTGTCCAAGTTCGGTCCTGCTGGGCCACTCACAGGCCTGGTTTTGAGAATATTCCTGCTGTACCCAGGTGATACTTCTGTCATCCTGATTGATTCTCAAATCCAGGCCTGTGTGCGGCCCAGCAGGACTGAACTTGGACACCCCTGCTCTAAATGCTCATAATTTTCTTTACTACAATAATAAATTATTATTCCTTTTGAGCTTAAAAAAAAAAAAGTTGTGATTATTGACACAGTTCTACCATTTTGGGTGTGCTTGTGATTTTTGGTCCTTGCAGAACCAGCCACAGGTAGGATGCTTTACACTGCCATTAGCTCGAATTGTTTAAAAATTGGGTTATATAAAAACTCTTAAAAAATATGCATCAACTTGGTTTTGCAGCGCTTGGCTTTCAGTGCTCCGACGACGTAGAGCAGTATTGATGGACTTCATGTCACTCGAACACGTCTTTGTTTTATAATTATGACATCATTTAGCTTATGGTGGGAAGGTAAAAGAGTGATAGAAACCTCCAGTGTACAGAGCGCTGTAAAAAGTACATTTGTATTCATGTCTAAAAATAAGTAAAAAATGTATTCCTTTCTCAGAATTCCAAGAAATACAGTTATTGCACTGGGCGGGGACATGCAAATGAGTCCACAAAGCATGCTCACTCTTTAATCCAATAAATAGCTCCTTTTAATCATATGCTCATTGTATTACACAGTCCAAAATAATTTGCATGTCCCCTCCCAGTTTCCCAGAGTGCAGTACAATAACTATTACTGGGAATTCTAAGCAGGTAATACATTTTTTAACTTATATTTAGTCAGCGAGGGGATCTGCACTGGGGGCAATCACATTACATTATATTATCTTTCCCTGACTGCTGGCAGCAATATACACATTATCCTAGATTCACTAATCTTCAGTACAGATCACCAAGAGTTGCCATGTCTATTTCTTATAGGGAAAGCTGCCATTGCAGACCCTTCGCAGCCCTGGAGCAGAGTTAGTGAATCTCCCCCACGGAGCGTGTTCGGTTTCCACACTGAATGTACGTGGCTTATTCTATATTTTTGGTCCTCTGTACTTTTATTTCGAGCACAGAACGAGTCTGATGGCTCAGTGCAGCTGTTCGTTCCATTTCCCTGTGATTATCCTTTGTTAAACATAAAAGGATATAATAACAAATCACATTTTCAGTTGTAATTTTCCAGCTCTCCAGGAGTCATGAATTACGTCGGAGTTTAACCTCTAAGGAATAATTCTGCAGTTTCATGTCCGTACGTAGAATAGTGAAAGACTAATGCGGTCACTCATTTAGCATGTCTTTAATATGGCATTATGGACTAGGAGCCCAACAACACGAAGTGCGACATTCTTCAATCCAAATCTCGATGGGTAACGGTGACAACACAATGAGCAGTCATCGATAATAAGCCCTGCAAAATTACTGCATTTATCTCCTAAATAGTTTCATAAAAATGTGTCTGAACACGACCTACATTGGGTCATGGGATATCGGCCTTCAGAACTGTGCGGCTGTAATGACGTAGGAAGCCCGGACAAAGTAATCATACGGTTTTGAATCATAAAATAAATTGTACCGTACGGAATCAGAATAACTGCAATTTAGTGATTATCAAGAATTATCCATACAGTTGAAACATGGATTTAAACCAATAGGTCTAGCTATATTGCCAACTAGATCTAGCCAAAGCTTTGGAAAAAAATGGAAAACAATTATTTGTTGAGAGAGAGAGAAAGTGAGTGTGTTTGTTTTACATTTCTAGAGAGATATGGTTGCATTTCCTGAAGCAAGGAGTCTGCTTCTGGGTCAACTCTGTTTACTTCAATGGAAAAAGAGATAAAACAGAACAGAGTGCAAATGTTACCCATCTGTGTTTCTAATCGACAAGTGGAATTTCCAAAACATTTAAAGATCAACTTTTTATAGATTGTTTTGTGAATAACTATACATGATACTAGTAAAAATGTTTTAGAAAGGTGAAAAAAAAAAAAAAAATATATATATATATATATATATATATATATATATATAAAAAACATTATATTTTGTATATTTTATACACAATTATTATTTGGTGTTCATTTCCATTTTGCCTGCTGCTCTGTTACAATCTCAAGAGGGTGTGCCCTTATAAACTAATGAGCTTCCCTGTAGTCCTGCTGAAAGCACTGACAGATTGTACTGCCACTTTCCTATTGTGTAGACAGACACTTCCTGTATATTCTCCTCACACTCTAGCTGTGACACAAATCTAAATGGGCTTTCAAAATTATCTGTATATATGGATGCCAGCCTGTAGTCAGGCAGTGCACTTCATTGCATACCTCATGCTGGGCTGCTAATATCACTTTAACACAAGACAAAGAGATCTATCTAGATACAAACCATTAAGACCTGCATCTTAGCCAAAGACCTAATAGTCTAATAGTGGAGATGGATATACGCATCTTGGCTGGAGGATGGAAGGCTAATATCTGCCAGCAATATTGTTTTAGTCATTGGACGTGGATTTGTATTAATGATCAATGGCTAATTAAAACATCTATCTTGTTTACAGGCATTAGACTGGCCCTTTAAGTCTTCATTAAACTGTATATGTGACGTAAAAATAAACCCAAATATTACAGGCTACACGTGGATAGGTTATAACAACAATGCTGGTTTAATACTTTTCTGTTTATTGTGGCGTCGGCGCATTTCGTGCCTGTTGGCTCTGCAGTAATGTCTTTAGTGGCCTTATCTAAGTGAACGGGCTCTGTGTGTCAGAACTATATCTCCTTGTCCTCTGGGCAGAGAGAACAACAGCAGTGATGATGAGATAATGGTCGCCTCTCGGAGCACAATGCCCAGCTTTTTACGTTGCTCTGAGAGCCTGTTCTGGGTGTTTCATTAAACATGGAGCCCTGATGAAAGGATGTTATGAAATCCAGAGCCAAAGACTTGATAAACATTCCCAGTGTGGAGGGGGTTAACTTATTCATCCTCTCGCACATATGATATTGTTTGGTTTTGAGTCTGAAGTTCTGTAGAGTTTTATATACAAGGACCATGTCTGATTATCCAGAGCTGGCTGGATATGATCTCCTGCTGCCATAACACAGCTCCAGAAACAGATTTTATTGTAAGTAAAAGGTTCTCAAAAGGATCAGAGAGACCATAACTTTAAAATCACCTTTTTTTTAAATAAATTTAGAGAACTACTTATGAAAATAGGCAAAATGTATTCAGAATGGAAAACATAAGAAAAAGAAAGCATTTAATACTTTTAGTTGATCTGACATTTTAGTTTTGTGTGATGTACTTCTTAAGATGGAAGACACTGAATGCAGAGAAGAAGCTTCTCTCTGCACCATGCAAATGCGGCAGCTACAACTGTCAATGCTCTTATTTAGACTACTACAAAGCTCATTAGTTTAAAAGGTCCCAGATAGTTGAGATAGAAGTTGCAGAAATCAGCTTAGTACAGAAAAATGAAAGTCTGCAGTAACAAAAAATTGGATATAAAAGTAAAAAAAAAACATAATGAGCTTGAAAGAAGGAGCTTAAAAAAGTGCATGGAATTCCACGAGATAGAATAAATGCATATAATATTTAAAGGCTGTCATAATTTGTTTTTATTTTCTAAATATCTTGCACTTTATCATTATTTTTCCTTTTTATTGAAAAAACTACAACTGTCCTTTATCTACACTCACAGGACTTCAAAAAAAATGAATTGCCAAAATTGCTTATATCTCTGACCTCAAATGGTTGCGTTTAAATTAAACTTTTTTTTTTTTTTTTTTTTATAAAATAATCAAGGTGAAAGGTACACTTGGATACTTTATTATTTTTTTAAGGAACAAATGGGGATTTCTTTAAGTACTCCTTGGAATAAAGTAATAGTATGTCACATAGAGTTATGAATTGCTGCTCGATAGGTTTAGATTAATAGAACTTGCCCCTAGTAATGTCGTGTTCTTGGTGCGATTAAACATTATGAAATATTTTGCACATTAAGCTGATTGCTTTATAACTCCTTCTTCCTTTGGTTATGTTGTGGCAGAAATCTTTTTTTTTTTTATATAGCTCAAATTAGTTCACCCAAGGAAGAGGGAAAATATAGAGTTTCCACTTTTTAGTCCCTGTAAGCGCATGCTGTTCTGGCTTCGAACTTCAATTAGTTCGACATTTCCTTCCCTTATCGGCTGCTGCCTCATAGGATCTGGGGTGTCAGATGAGGTTATGTATTCCCTTTATTATATGTGTGCTTTGTGTATTATGTTTTATGTTGCCATGTCCAGAAGGGCCCCACTGAACTTTTTGGACTATGGACTGTTTTATTCATAACATATATTGCTAAATATTTCAATGGACATGGGCCTTGCTATGAAATATGACAATATGCTATTCCCAAAGTTGTGTGCCCGCTGGGATTGGGGAGACGATGTTGCCAAAATAAATGCTCAGTGCCTCTACACTAAACTAATGGTGTTGCTGGTCTGATTTATCTTGTTTCTCCATGACTGATGTTTTGTTCTGAAATGCTGAGCGTCGAGAAGAATATAAAAGTCACAACCTGCAGATAGCTTCGAAAAGCTACAGTAGGAAAATTAGGGGTGTACTGAGCCCAAATCTGGGTTGTGACATTGGGCTGGCAGTGGTGGGAATTCTCTGTGCAGTAACCAGAAGAAGGATGCCTACCTACAAGGACATAATGGAGGAACTAAGGCCAGGGGATGAGCTTTGCAGAGGGGAGGACGAACTGGAGGCAGGTGATAATGTTAAACAGGTCACCACAGTCCCTGGCCCCAGGTTATCTGCAGCTGAGAAGGATGAGGTGTCCAGGAGGTTCCAGGTGTGGAGGGCTGTTATTCCAGGTTTAAACATGGATCAGTTGAAGACCCTCCCGACAAAAATAGTGAAGAAACTGAGTAAGAGTAGACTTAACTGCCCTTCCCCAGTTCATGTGGATGTGCAACCTATCTACCTCTATCTGTACAAATGGGCCAGGCCCAGTTAATTGTGTTGCTATGAGTGGGACAGATGAGGATGGTACCATTCATGATGGCTACATAACAGAGGCAGGGGAGTCTGAATCCCAGACAGTAATAGCAGGCCAGGTGGGCCCAGTGACCAAGGATCCTGATGGAGCTGAGTGTTATGCCCAGATGGTGGGCTGATCCAGCTATCATCCGAGGAAGTGGAGCTTCCAATACAGGCCACCATAATAGATGCTGGTTTCAGTATCAGACCGGTATGTTCCTCCTTCAAGGTATTATTTTATTGGGCTCCAATATGGAGTGTTTTCCTTAAGACATGTGGAGGGCATTGGCCCTGGCTTTTGGTGGGTGGGCTAGCCATGGCACCATGGGAATGGTCACCTGGTCTGGGTACCACCCTGGACAGTTAACACCCCTGAACTCAGAAATTGAACAGGAGATGGAGTGGACCTGGGGATGGGGACTGAATTGCCCACTTTTGGTCCCATAGGCCCATGGACTGTTTTGATATCACAGCACTGCTGTTGGGACAGGCTGGGTGAGGGAAGGTTGCTGTGGGAAGGAAAATGTGTCCCACAGTTTGGCCCCGGGGGCCTGGCACAGCCTTGGATTTAGCAGGCCAGGTTATCTGACTGTTCCAACTGAGGAGGGTTGCCTTGGGAAGGGATTATTGCAAGTACCTGCTAGCTTGGACAGTAAGGGCCCCCCAGGACACGGATGCCATGTGGTCCCCAAAGAAAAGGTGTTGGCTCTTGACCCACAGGGAGAGGGCAATTGCCATGGCCAGGGGGGCGGGGGTCAATTGCACAGTGGAAGATATTCCCAAAGTTGTGTGCCCGCTGGGATTGGGGAGACAATGTTGAGTGTGGGGTACCCACAACCCCATCACCCACATAAGGGAGATCAGTGTGGCTGGGAAGTCATCTGACAGGATCAATTCCCGGTCCACACTAAAACAGGGAAGGGAAGAAGTTGTCATGCCCAGAAGGGCCCCCACTGAAATTTTTGGTCTATGGACTCTGTTATTCATAACTGATATTGCTAAATATTTCAATGGACATGGAACTTGCTAAGAAATATGACATGATGGGGCAATGTGTAATGTATGGTAGGCCTCAATTAATGTTGGAGTCACTAAATTATGTGTATTATACAGAGCAGTGTGTGTGTGTCCTTATGGATGCAAAGGGGGTACACAGGCATGTTTGGTGAGGTATATTGCCTGGGTCTCTGGGCAAAGAGGTCATCAGTTGTGAGGTGCTTGGTCATAAGGGAATTCAGTGCAGTATGGAAAAAGGCCTCCATATTGCCATGTTCCTGCCCTAAATGTATTTAGCCTTGTGGCACCTTACACAGTGTGGTGCCGCAAGCCATTTGTTACCTACTAGCATGGGTCAGTCCCTGAATGTATAGATCAGAAGAAGTAAGGTCCTAAACTAATGATTTTGCTGGTCTAATTAGTCCTGTTCCTCCATGACTGATGTTTTGATCTGAAATCCTGGGCCCAAGAAGAATAAAAATGCCACATTTTGCAGATTGTTCCTATAAGCTAAAGCAGGAGAACTACGGGTGTACTGAGCCCCATATCTGGGTCATGACATATGTATTGTGTAGTTTGTGTGACGGACCTGAGACTTGCTTAGGGAGTTGCTCAAGTGGACACCATGAGCTGACTATTTCATTAGGTTGGAAATGTGTTGTTAAAGTTAATTAGCCAAAATGTTCAGGGCCTAAACGTGGCAGTTAAGAGACATGTAACCTTTAAGGCCTTTCAGAAAGAAAAAGCAGATATTATATGTCTACAAGAAACACATTGGAGGATGTTCGCTAACAAATTTTTAAAAACAACAAACAGCAAGAGAATTTATCGGATATGGGACAAACAGGAAATGTTCACCAAACCGTAAGGACATTGCTAGTGCCTTTAGTAAAAAAATGTTTTAGCAGAAACTATATAATTTAAAGAATGAACAAGATTTCAATAAACCTCAAAAAGAGGAAATTCAAAACTTCCTAAATTAAGTTTAGTTGCCCAAAGTGTCCAAATAAGAACTAAATATGTTAAATATGTTAAATAGTGAAATAACAGAAAATGAATTTTGTGAGTGATCTCTAAATTAGAGCTATACTCCAGGCCCAGATGGGTTTGTTAACCAATATTACAAAATTTGTCAACAGGAATTATTTAAATATATGAAACATGCCTTCAGTGATATTAAAAAAACATTGGAGAAGCCCCTGAGGAAATGCTTGAAGCAAATATAATAACCATACC
This sequence comes from Discoglossus pictus, assembly GCA_027410445.1. NCBI lineage: Eukaryota > Metazoa > Chordata > Amphibia > Anura > Alytidae > Discoglossus > Discoglossus pictus. The sequence continues at coordinate 109,958,680 of CM050173.1, forward strand.
TAAACAAAATTTAAATCAACTGAGTGCAGAAATTTCTGCCCAATATCTCGGTTAAACTCTGATATGAAGTCATTTGCTAAAATTTTATCTAATAGACTAAATTGCATTAACAAGCTTATATCTAAAGATCAAACAGGCTTTATGCTTGGAAAACAAGGCCCAGATAATATTAGAAGATTCATAAATCTTAGGTCTCATATAAATTTTAAGAAGACTGTCAATTGTTTATCCTTGGATGCTGAAAAAGCCTTCAACAGAGTCGGATGGGAATACATGGATTTTTGGACTGGGTGACTTTGGGTCAAAAGCCATTAAGGCACTTTATGTGAACTCATCCGCCTCTGTTGTGGGCCTATGGTTTAAATCTGAGAAATTTAGTATTTCGAATAGCACAAGACAAGGATGTCCGCAATGCCAAATAATATTTGCCCTGCTGATCGAATGCTTGGCAGTAGCAATCAGAAGTTCCAGTAAAGTAAAAGGAATTAAATGGGTAATGTGGACCACAAATTGTCCCTTTTCGCAGATTACATCATTGTCACTCATGAAGACCCAGTAGATTCTTTAAGAGGCCTGCATGGAATTATAGATACATTTAGTAGAGTATCTAATCTAATTATAAACTCTATCTGTTGAAATCAGAAGCTATGTCTGTGAATCTCCCAAAAAGTGATTATAATGTTCTAATGGTCACTTATTTGTATAAATCTACTATAATCCATCTAGGCATTATTTCTAATTTACTTTTTAAGAAGTTGTTGGAATTATTAGATTCTTGGAGAGATGTAAATCTCTTGTGGTCAGGTAGGATTGTGGCTGTAAAAATGTCTTTGTTGTCTGATACGTTGTATTCCGATTCAGGTTCCTAGCTATTTGCTAAACCAATTTCAAAGGTTATTAGACAGTTATATTAACAATTATTAACAAATACTCCACATATTAAAAGGATCAGAAAAGGTCTAAAAAGGTTGAACTTGAAGGACTAACAGTCTTTATTCAACCTCAAATACTATGTAAAAATATAAAAAGATCAGGGTTAAGAAAGAAATTATCATTACCACTTTTTTAAATCTTTTTATGATGCAACTATGATTTCACATATCATTAAATGGACAGAGACTAATGACTCCGTTTCAGATTGAAAATGAGTCAGTTTTAAAAGGAGATCTTGCCTTTCTGATTTTTTTTTCAGACAGCTTATGATATACTTCACAACTACTAAAAATGTATTAAAATTTTGGAACAAAATCAACTTAAAGTTCTTTTTAGTCCCATTTCCGAGCCAAATTACACCCTTAAAATTTCTAGCTAAACATCTCAAGTTACCGATTTTAAATATATTGGATAGATGGGAGTTTTCTTACTTGAGGGACCTATCTCCCGAGGACTCCTTTATATCCTTTCAGAAGTTAGAATATATCAAATTTAAGAGTTTTCTGACTTCTTCAAAATGTTATTACAGAGAATCAAGGCAGTTAACACCTTTTGAAAAACTAATTAAAAAAACCTCATAGTGTAGCTAAACGTTACACTATTATAAGAGCAAAATTAGAAGAAAAAAAATCTGCTAAAATGAGACTATCATATATGGTGGGAATATACACAAAATTAAAAAGTTCTGGTTGAGCAATTTCCACCAAATATCTTTAAATGACCAAAACCACCATCTCTCCTACTCCAGAACTCTCTTTCATATCTTTCCTGCCGAGTATGTCTTTAACATAAAAGCTTTTGTTATACAGGTCATTATTGTGGCCAATAGGTTAATCGTGCTGAAATGGTATAAAAATAATATACCTACATGGAGCGAAATAAAAGTTATATTGAAAAATCGTTATTAGAAACAGACTTCCTAGAAATAGGAGTAATTAAAAATTCGGTCTCCAATTGGAAAACATGGGATAACTATTTAAAATAATTAGTTTGAATTATCACCATAACAGACTATTAGGCTGACAAAGGGTTCCCTTCAGTCTTCCCTGTTTTCATCTAAGACACAATGTTTGTTTAACATAGTTATTGCAAACAAAATAAATTAAAAAGATAAATTATTGACTAAATTAATTTACATAATACATAATAATACATAATAATTTACAGCACTGTGTGTTAAAGTTTTGCGATTCTATTTTTGTCTTCCTCTATTTTTTTCTTTGTTATGTTATATGTGGAATTTATATAACATAAGGCAGCCACTAATTAAATCATTTGAATGCTCTGGTTTTGATATAGCATTGATATTATAGTTTATTTGTAGTAAAGACCATATGTAATACATGCAAGAAAGTAAACTCATAAAGTCATAAATTCAGAATGTTTGCAAAATAAATTATATATATATATATATATATATATATATATATATATATATATATATATATATATATATATATGTGTATGTTTTTAATTTCTAAAAATAAAAATACTTAAAAACTTAAAAAAAGGTCCTTTGCTAATATTGAAAAAAAACAACTACATTTTTGGTATTTGTTTTATCAGATTGACAGAGGTATACTGGTGTCACAAATATAAGCAATTCTGGTATATTATATATATATATATATATATATATATATATATATATATATATATATATATATATATATATGTACACATATATACAGTGGATATAAAAAGTCTACACACCCCTGTTAAAATGTCAGGTTTCTGTGCTGTAAAAAAAATTAGACAAAGATAAATAATTTCAGAACTTTTTCACCTTTAATGTGACCTATAAACTGTACAACTCAATTGAAAAACAAACTGAAATCTTTTAGGTAGAGGGAAGAAAAAACATAAAAATAAAATAATATGGTTGCATAAGTATAAACACCCGAAAAACTAATATTTTGTTGAAGCACCTTTTGATTTTATTACAGCACTCAGTCTTTTTGGGCATGGCACATTTTGACTTGGCAAGATTTGCCCACTCTTTTCTTTGCAAAAACACTCCAAATCTGTCAGATTCTGAGGGCATCTCCTGTGCACAGCCCTCTTCAGATCACCCCACAGATTTTCAATCGAATTCAGGTCTGGGCTCTGGCTGGGCCATTCCAAAACTTTAATCTTCTTCTGGTGAAGCCACTCCTTTGTTGATTTGGATGTATGCTTTGGGCCGTTGTCATGCTGAAAGATGAAGTTCCTAAGCATGTTCAGCTTGCTAGCAGAAGCCTGAAGGTTTTGTACCAATATTGACTGGTATTTGGAACTGTTCATAATTCCCTCTATCTTAACTAAGGCCCCAGTTCCAGATGAAGAAAAACAGCCCCAAAGCATGATGCTGCCACCACCATGCTTCACTGTGGGTATGGTGTTCTTTTGGTGATGTGCAGTTTTGTTTTTGCGCCAAACATATCTTTTGGAATTATAGCCAAGAAGTTCAACCTTGGTTTCTTCAGACTATAACACCATTTCCCACATGCTTTTGGGAGACTTCAGATGTGTTTTTGCAAAACGTAGCCAGGCTTGGATGTTTTTCTTCGTAAGAAAAGGCTTTCGTCTTGCCACTCTACCCTATAGCCCAGCCAAATGAAGAATACGGGAGATTGTTGTCACATGTACCACACAGCCAGTACTTGCCAGATATTCCTGCAGCTCCTTTAATGATGCTGTAGGCCTCTTGGTAGCCTCCCAGACCAGTTTTCTTCTTGTGTTTTCATAAATTTTGGAGGGAGCTCCAGTTCTTGGTAATGTCACTGTTGTGCCATAATTTCTCCAATTGATGATGACTGTCTTCACTGTGTTCCCTGGTATATCTAATGCCTTGGAAATTCTTTTGGACCCTTCTCCTGACTGATACCTTTTAACAATGAGATCCCTCTGATGCTTTGGAAGCTCTCTGTGGACCATGGCTTTTGCTGTGGGATGCGATTAATACAATTTCAGGAAAGACCAACTAGAGCAGCTGAACTTTATTTGGGGTTAATCAGAGGCACTTTTCAATGATGGCAGGTGTATGCTGACTCCTATTTAACACGATTTGGAATGTGATTGCTTAATTCTGAACACAGCTACATCCCCAGTTATAAGAGGGTGTGCAGACTTATGCAACCACATTATTTTTATTTTTTATTTTTCTTCCCTCCACCTAAAAGATTTCAGTTTGTTTTTCAATTGAGTTGTACAGTTAATAGGTCACATTAAAGGTGGAAAAAGTTTTGAAATTATTTATCTTTTGACATTTTAACAGGGGTGTGTAGACTTTTTATATCCACTGTGTGTATATATATATATATATATATATATATATATATATATATACACATATATAAATATTTACAGTTGCAAGCAAAAGTATGTGAACCCTTTGGAATGATATTGATTTCTGCACAAATTGGTAAAAAAATGTGATCTAATCTTCATCTAAGTCACAACAATAGACAATCACAGTCTGCTTAAACTAATAACACACAAAGAATTAAATGTTACCATGTTGTTATTGAACACACCATGTAAACATTTACAGTGCAGGTGGAAAAAGTATGTGAACCCCTAGACTAATGACATCTCCAAAAGCTAATTGGAGTGAGGTGTCAGCCAACTGGAGTCCAATCAATGAGATGAGATTGGAGGTGTTGGTTACAGCTGCCCTGTCCTATAAAAAACACACACCAGTTGCAACTGTATATATATATATATATATATATATATATATATATTATTATTATCTTTATTTATATCACACCAACATATTCCGTAGCGCTGTACAGGGGGTTAGTACATGGCAAAAAACAAACTTAACAACTTAAAGAATGGAGGGCCCTGTTTTTGAGCATATAATCAAATGTACATAGTGCTTGTTTCCAAGACACGGACACACAATTTAAAACTCGCAAACTTACAATAAATATATATATATATATATATATATATATATATATATATATATATATATACATATATACATACACACACAAATTCAGAAATTATACAAACATGCTTATCACCCATGTAAATACACGTTAAATAGAGCCATATTGTACCAGTTTAAAAATACATAGAAATAACAATTTAACAGAAATACTTTGCGTAATATTTAAAATATAGAGAAATATATATCTTTGATTTCTACCAAGATGTACATGTCTCAGATTTTACATCACCAGACAAAAATAGATCATGGATTAAGTATGGGAGACAGTATGATGGATCACTGAGTGATGGGATGATAATGCCACAGAGGGGTCACCAGAATCACTAAATTAAATTATAAGCCAAGTAATTCACTGACAACTTTTCTTTTTTATAAAATATGTATTAATACAAAAAAAAAGGGGTAGTCTATTTTTTTATAAAATTCGTTGAGGTCCAAAGAAGAAGGAGTCAAGCTCCAAAATCCATTTATTTTATGGATACATACAAAATAAAAATAAATTTAATGGTATTCAGTAAAGCACAAGAATTACATTTACACAACGAGACTCAGAAAAAGAAGCACATGAAGGATAGCTTATTTATTTTATTTTTCTTAGCTTTGTTTTCTCTTCAAGCAGAGCTGTGAATAGCCTTCTACTTGTGTCTATCAGAGGCGTGGCCAGCGCTTCCTGTCTGCTGGACTAAAGATAGTCTGACCAATCAAGGTTCTGCTTCAGACTGAGCATGTAAAGAGTGGAGGTGTGATGGCTCATGCACTTTGACTGGGAGGAGCCTGTGAGGCAGCTGCAAGCATGTTATAATAGAGCAGTTACCACTGTGTAGGGAGTGGGGATGGAGGGCAAGTGACATCCGACTTGCCTGTTTTCAAGCTCTATGATAGTACAGCACTCAGGCAGAGCTGATACAGGAATGAGGCAAAACACACCTCTGCTTGAGGAGAAAACAGACAGTTTATAAGCGAAGAAAAATGTTATCCTTTATGTATATCAAACTGCAAACTTATAAGCTTAACTTGTAAATACACTACAGTGGTGCTTTAGTAATTCAATGGCAGTCAGGAAAAAAGAGAGCGGTCCTATTTTGGACCTAGATCAACAGTTAAGTTTACTAAACCCATATGACATTATTATTGTGTAAACCTATTGATTTTTGAGAATACTATATAAAAACAGTTGTTCAATGAATACATTCAAATTAACTGTGAGGCCTTACAGTCATTAGTGTTTGTTAACAGTTGCCTAAAAACACAAGTGTAACCCAGGAGAGCTTGGCATGAAGCAGAATACACAGGGTCAGTCCAATAGAGCACACCCTGAAGTCAATGAAAAGAGTAAATATTGTTATAAAGACAGATGAAGGAAAGTGGATTGAATAATTTCTTCCCACTGTAGAAAGTTCATTAAATACTGTATATTGTCTGATTTATAGGATTAAAAATGGCTGATGGTTGTTAGTTAGTTATGAATATCCATGATAAAAATGTATATATCTCCAGTGGCAAAGGGGTTAATGGGATTAAAGAAAGAAAAATGTTTTTACAGCTCAGGGAGAAAATTGCCTTTTTACTCCAGTTATTACTATGCTGCATGGAGTCTGAACAGAAAAACACATTTATTTCAGTAGCTTGGCTCTTATCTCTCGGAGACATGCGGATTGCACAGCGTGGGCTCAGCGTATAGAGGAGAGTCAGGGTCAGATCTGTCCTGGATGGCTGGCTGAACACTGGCACACAACGTGCTACTGGTACAGACATCACATTCAGGCATGACACAGGGGGCTCGGCAACGTGCTACTGTCCAACCACCAGTAATGAAGTATTGAAAAGACATTGACCTTTTCATAGGGTAGAGCAGAATAACGGTATGGTGAGAGGCACCTGATAACGATTTCCTTCCTAAGGACCACTGTATTATATGAAGAAAGTCACAAATTGTGAAGTATGTAACAAACTAACAAAATTATCAATTGTGTACGCCATGAACCATTTCTAGAGAAAATCTTCAATTTTAAATGTCTTTTGCATCTTGTATAGCTTAAGAACTTTGTGATCTTGTTTAGCCAAACAGTAAAGGGTCGGAGTCAGGGATTTTGGAGCTTTTGGAATTTGACACCCACTTCCTTCCCCTGCACATGCTCAGAAAGAAGCAAGGCAGCTTGCAAAAATAATGGCAAATTCTATTCTGCAGAAATGTAATCTCCCCTCTCAGACATGCAGTCTTCACCAAAGTGAATATGAACAGAATTACCGTATTGGTCCGAATATAAGCCGCACCTTTTTTCCCGATTTTTGAGTTTGCGAGTTACGGTTGCGACTTATATTCGCGACTGTAAAAAAAAAAACACTGCCGATTTGCGAGCTTGCGAATTATGTGTGCGGCTTCTATTCACAAACGTAAAATTACTGCTAATTTGCGCGATTGCGAGTTAAGGGTGCCGGTTTGCATGCTTGAGACTGCGGTATTGAATAGCGATTTACGGTTTTAGTGACTCTAACATCCTGTAAGGCCTGTAACCTGCAAAAGAAGTCACAGTACTTATTAGAAAGCCTGTTTCTTGCAATGGCTGATCACTTGGAGAGAGTCTTTTTCTCTACAATTTTAAGGGTGTGTCTTATATTTGAATACTATCTATTTTCTATTTTTCCCCCTTGAATTTTACAGGTGCGCCTTATTTGCGGGTGCGGCTTATATTCGGACCAATACGGTAAGTATTTCCTGTTATCTGTCTGTGTAACTAACACAAGTGGATTATCACCGCTTATACATGAACAGAATGGCTCGATAACAGATACATGCTGTTTAGATAAACGTCACGTAGAGAGTTGTTATTGGGTAGCATTATTTATTACATATACAGGTTTACTGGATTCGGAAACCATACTTTTTCTTAAAGGACCTATAAGATAATTAAAACTGCTTTCCACCATCACGTAGAACAGTTAAAACCAAGTAGACAATGTGTAAAAATGTTTTCATTTTAAGCTGTTTTCACCATTTTGTAATGCTGCCATGTTAACCTTTATAGCACTCAAACTGTTTATTTAACCTCCTAAGCAGAAGTTTGGCATAGCCTAATATTTATGGAGCTTATATGGACCTTTCATCAGGTCGTGACTAGACCATAAATTACAAGCTTCTCACTGCACTAATATACTCCATTTTTTTTGCGTTTGCAGTTACAATCTCTAAAGAATCCAAAGGAACCATTGAATATATTTTTGATTGCAACACATGTATTACCATTTGAGTGTGCTTGCTACTTTTGATCTCTGCAGTACATGCTAAGTTAATTAACGGAGTCATATAAATGCTCATAAAACAGTAAAATACATACATTTTCAAAATAAAAAGTGTTCAGGTGATGTTATGAAGCAGTTTTCCCTTAAAAAAAAACAAAACAGTGAGGCTTCTTCAGGAGCCATTATAACATATTCTGTCACTGAATATTCTCATCATTTCTGAACAAGGATAAATATAATTATTAGATTCTTGTGTGAGATATATACAATTTTACGCCATGCACAATTTTGGTATTTGTTATTTCTGTTTATTTGTGATTTGCTTTCCTCTTTATCATATGTACAGATGAACCATAGTTAGTGCTTTAGTTATTTATACTTTATTTTACTGTTAGCAATGGTCAAATAAAATAAAAGGCTTCATATGGTATTAAGTATAAATATTCCAAAGTAGATTTTTACAATGAATAGGAAACAAAAAATGTAATTGAAATATCTTGTTTGATCAAATAAAATGACCCAGACCGTGACATGGAATTACATTTGCATAGCCATTAGTGCCCTATGGTAATAGAGGGGTTCCATTAACAAGCAAGGTCACCATGGCAACGCCAGTTTACTTTACTAGGCCCGGCAGCAGGAATACAGGCCCTTGTCTAAACCTGTATCCATGACAACAGCACTATCTTTATCTCTATGATGTCAATACCCATTTTTTTAAGATTTTGGGGTTCAGATATTAACATATGGTACTTGATTGGGTGGTTTGAGTCAATACTCTGATGTACAAACTACTATCAGTCCTACCATTATATTGCTGGAAGTGGAAGACTCCCCAATCAGGCCGGGCCTGGGCATATGGCAGGCACTAGTTTATATTACCCAGTTTAATTGAATTGGATTCAATATTTGAGATAGGTAAGGAGTAAAGAGATTGGGCTGCGCTATTTTACAAAGAGGCTTAGCCACTGATTGAATTAGTGAGAAATAGCTCTGACAACCATTGTAATTAGTTACTGTAATTAGCAGGGCGAGGGGGATCTAATTGGTATTGAGTAAGTGTGCCTAATTGGGCCACTTTTGGAAGTCTTTATAGATTTATAATTAGGGCCCAGTTTCTAACCCGTGTTGCACTGCATCCTGTATGTGTCTAAAGACACGTCTCGGTTTCACAAAGTGAAGGAATAAGATCAATCATTCATATATACTGCTCCCCGCCACGACAGAGGGGCCACATGGACTTAGGAAGTAAAAAACACACAGCCACATTAAATTGAAGTTCATATGTGCAACGTGAGACCGGCTGCAAGCTTGAAAAGTTGATTTACGGGGCTATTAAATTAGAACATGCATCGAGTTACAGGCTTGAAAGGCAAACCCGTAAACCATTTTTCGCTCGTCGGATGAGCGGCCGTGAACATGATCAATTAGTCTAACTTGTAGTTACGGGTTTAGATGGAGCCAATGGCAACAGAGATCGTCAGAATTGCGTCAAAATTGCGTCACTGAAAGCTGGGATTTAAAAGTCTTATGGGGTTCAATTACGAGTTACAATCGGACCCACATTCCAGTTACAATGCAATATTCATAAAGCCGTAAATATGGTATTCTATCAAATGTGAGTTACAGTATATATATTAAGTCATTGATTGCCCGGGATCAATATAACACAAAAATTATACATGAAATAACTTATTTTTCGAGGCCGATTTGCGAGCTTGAGAATGTGGTGCTATTAATGCCAAGACCTTAGATCATTTTTCCTTTTAATAAAAGTACAGTAGTGTGGTGATATTTGCATTCTAAGTGCTACGGATTGGACTTTACTCTCGTTGCAGGTCCTCTCTAGCACTCGTTCACTTCTTGGCTCCATTTGCGAGTTTGAACACCAGTGATTTTGAAGCAAATTAATAGTTAAGAGAGAATAGTTGAGAGAACAAAGGATTTGCGGCCGCAAAGTTCCACGTCCTGTAGGCTTTTTTCGGCCTCTTTCGCACCTAACCTGCACGTCGTCTGCGGGTAGCGTTAAGAGGCCAATTTAATAGCCTTAAGTCTTGCGAGCTACGTTACGGGCTACGTTTTAACACGTAAAGGGAATTTAATGGGGCTGACAGTTTTTAAAGACGCACTGCAGTGGTCCCTTTAAAAGTATGAGATGCATAATAAAATCCTATAAGCCAAATTTTATACTCTATGTAAAAGTGAAAGATAAAACCTGCAGTAAAGACTAACTGGGTATAAAGAACTTTACAAGACTGTGTTTCGCTATTTTCTTATTTACTGATTCGTAAAACCATTTTGCCTATTATCGAGTTGTTCAAATGGCTATGTATAAAAAAGTTCTCACTGTGATCCTTTAATAAAAATATAAACTCACACCCATTTCCTTTTTATCTGCTCACAGTCCTTTCTGAAGCTCTGCACACGGTGAGATTAATGTGTATGATAAGGTAGGCTTGTGCCAGTATCTGCTCCTAATCTTTTCTATCATCTTCCATTTGTTTATATACTAAACTCAGGTACATTATCTCTGTTTTTTTTAAAGAAGTCTTGTCAAAACATGGATTTAAAAGTAGATAACTTGAGCTATACATAAAAATACCAGTTATAAAAAATTATATGCTCTACCCTAGAAGCAGAACAGCAGGGTTTACAGAGGCTAAAACAGGCCCCGGTTTGAATCTGATATTCTTTAAGATGAACTGGAACACACAGATCTTAAACGTTTGCGACTTTTATAGAGCTGATGTCAACACAACTTCCATTAATGCCAAGCACTCTGGTTTCTTTCTCCTGTCTGACAAGTGATCTTGCAAGATCACAGACTGCAACTTGAGAATGATAATAAGATATGTTTTAAATCGACTGTAGCATCCTGACAATGTAAAACATATGTACAAAGGTGTATATGTACAACATCTTCTATTTTCACCCTAATCACTTCTAACAGAATGGTAGATGCCCCAACAGTTTTTATAAAATGAATATATATGACATTTAAAAATACCCTGTGGAAAGATCTAAAGGAGAGTTGTCTAGACAAGACAGACATTATGTCCGACCTTTCAGCTGCTATAACACAGACATAGAATTATTTTATGTTCCACCCACACACAGATCACTCATGTCAAAAAATGTGTGAAGCAGAGCCTAAAAAATTGTCTTCTCAGTGAGATGATAAAATCCTGTATTTCCCTAAAAAAGAACCCTGTATTTTAATGAGCTCTATACTAAGATCTCTGCCATACAGGATTGTCTGTCGGCCACACAATAAGAAAAAAATTACATTATTTATATGTGAGTAATAAAAGCTTGTATTGATTTAATTCTGCTAGATCTATATATATAGTGGCATTCTTTGAATTAAAAAAAATATATGAATTTCAAATAAAATGAATATAGAATACCAATTATAATGCACTTTGTTAGTTGTAATGTTCTACAATCATTAAGATATTTTACAATGTAATATCCAACCTGTATAATTTTAGGAATGCACAGTCTCTCCATCTCACACTGTCTATGCAGACAGTCACTGTTTATTTTAACTGTCTAAAGTCTACCAAATTAATATCATCAGCTTGGACTCTATAATTGATCCTCAACTTCAGACGGTGCCAAACGACACCAGAGTGAGCTTGAACAGTTCCAAATATCACTGACTAAGGGACTACTTTTATATTATAATAGAAAAAAAGAGAGTTGCATCACAACCCATAACGTACATCACCTTTAAATATTGCTCTCACAAAAGATGGAATACATTTAATAATTATTTGGTGAATTAAAGGTGATACACTATGGTTGGTGATGCTCTTCTCTTCTTTTCTATTTTTCTTGTGACATATACACGTGTTTGGAAGAGCAGCAAACTCCTAGTATCCGTTTTTTCCCCATATGTGGCTTTCCACGGCTACAACTTGGTTGATACAGGAATATTTATCTGTTCACTTAGACTTTTAAGTTTGTGCTGTTATTGTGTATGTAACTGCTTTTTAATCACAGTACTGAAATAAGAACATGAATAAAGTAGCTTAAAAAACAAAATCACAGTGGCTGCTTGCAAGACTGAGAAAACAAGGAAATGAAATTACTTCATTGTGCTATCTTGTATGATTTATATGTGAAATGTAGTAAGGAACAAGGTGGATTATATGCTCAGTGACAAAGAAAATTGCCATTGTGTGTTATAAAAAAAATACTTTGTAAAGATGTCTGCAACACAACAAAATATTGCATTTTAATTCACTTGGTTAAAGAGACCTAAATGCCGTTAGATGTTCCATATGAGGGAGAGACACAGAAATAGGGGTTCAGGAGCAAATATATAAAAACTACTATCAAAGGCTTCACTATTAAGCCATTAAATGCTGTCTGGATGAGCAGCTATTTATTAAAACAACTGACAGGGCCAAAAGGGCCTCCCAAGTTTCATTATTGAAACATTATTGAAAATGGTCAAGATTAGCTTCTGAATGAACGGTGTCTTACTGTGACATTATATATATATATATATATATATATATATATATATATATATATATATAGCAGAGAGGTTAGACAAATGGCGGCCCACTGGAGAAAAAAACGTCAATCCACTCCAGTGGAACCTTATGGATAAGCACAACCTGAGATATCATCATACATGTGCATATTGTGCTGCAGTCCATAGGATCACGGAGAGTCAAATTTAGATACATAAAAAGAGTTTTGCTTTCTGTTATTGCCACCAAGAGCTACTGGCCAAACACAGACTAGTTGGGATGGCGCTGGATGGGTCATGCAGTATAAAGGTGAGCAATGGAAAGATATACTGGGGGGGATTTAGAGAGACAAAGAAGATGGTAAGAAGGAAGAAGTAGAGAGTCCAACAAATGAGAGGAAAAAAGTAGATTGAATGCCTCCTTGATTACAGAAAAAACAGATACTGTAGGTTAGTTATTCAAAAAATCTGAAATGCTCCAAAAACGATCTGCTTTGCCCCTCCTTTCTGTATCCAATGTTTAGACATTCAGTGGGGCTGCAGGGCCTCCTCCACGTACCTTTAACACTGTGATGTTCCACGCGAAGCTTTCAATGGCTTTGCTCAGTTTACGTCCTTTCAGACCTTCCTTTGTGCCCAGACTGTGCAACTCTTCATGAAATTCCATCCCTGAACAAAGCATAAGGTCTCATTATTGGGAAGAAAGTTACAATTTACCTGGATTTTCACTTGTTCTTTATTTGACTGATGACCACGCTAGTTGTATGTATCATTTTATGTGCTTTGATCTTTCCATATGTGTATATATTAGTTGGAAACTCACCTGTTTTCTGACATTGTAAGATCTTGTCGTGAATTGTGTCTGCTGATTCAATAAGAGATCGGCTCTCTTGGATCATCTGCAAAAGAGCAAAAAAAAACAAAAAAACAGATCAAACCAGTATAGGGGAATTAACATTAACTGGGCTCAACTTCCTTTTCCACATAACCCAAATGTGAGTGCGCCAAAGGAAACCTGTAGCTTAATTTGGATTTGATAAGACATTTTCCTATTTGATAAAAGCAGGCCCCATTTTTTCTAGAATAAGACCAATTATTAAAGAGAAGATATATTTCCAAATCAGGCTTAGACCGATTTAATATATTTCTTTATCTATTTTGGTGTTGTTTTAGTTTTAATTTTCTTAATATTATTTATTATTCCTGCATGCCACAGGAAAATAAACAAACATGGCCTTCTAAACGTGTGATATAAATGTTGTGACTATATTAGCCCCCCTGAACTTGTTTTATGATCCACCACTAAGAAGTATATATCATTATGCTCCATTTTAATTGCTTTGTTGTGTATCTAAAGATTTCCAGCTCAAAAGTACACAAAGATATCAATTTGAAAAATATTGTTTTAACTTCTTTGAATTCAGTTTTTAAACGTGTACTTGGGGCAATTTACAAATATCGGGTAATCAGATGTGCTGCCTCGAAAGTTGAGATGTAGTCCTGATAGCCAGCACTCAGTGCGACTTACACGTAAGTGGCTATAACATGTCGGCATGATCGAAGCGCTCTCCTCGGAATTAACTAAACAAAGGAAACTGGCTAAACTCAGAGGAACTTTGTAGCAGATACTAAAGATAATGTCAAATTGTTTAGATTAGTACAAGAAATCAAAATAAAAGGAACTTCCGTGGAAAATTGCAAAAAGATATTATTGGTGAGAACATGTTTTTATTTTCCATGTTGAAAAAAACAAATTTCAAAGAGAGAGCTTTCCGAGGAACTTGGAGTAACCAAAGAAAAGATTAGTCTGAACACGGCTAAACGGCCATAGAAATTTTGCGAGCACATCTTTTTGAAATGCATCACCTAAAAACTTTAGTAGCTATGAGCATAAAAATATAAGTAGAAAAAATCTTATATTTAGAAGACTCTACTTGTGTCATGGTGCTTCTATCTTGGACTTCTAGCTTGCCTGAAGCCCAAAGGTGGAGGGATATCCTATTGAGAGTTGTTCAGGTATTCACACAATTAGTATTTCTCCCAAATAGAAATCATATCTAAGGGTTCCTCCCATTCCTTTCAGATGACTAATCCTGTGAGGAACAAAGGCAAAACATCCGATACCATTAAAGCAACACTAAATACAACATTTGAAAACTAAAGCCAGTATTTATTTATTCTAAACTTTCTAAAAAGAGTTGTCCCTTGGAAGTAAAGAATATATTTAAGGGACTAGACATGGAAGATAGAATGCCTGAAGAACTCTGGACCAAAGTTTGCACATTATCCACAAAACCGCAACAAAGAATATCCCTAAAAGAAAGGCAACTAAGAAGGCAAACTGGCCATCTGATGAGGCTTTGGAAGTAGCCCAGGACAGAAGGAAAGCGAAAGGTAGTGGAGATAAGAAAAGATTTGTCCAACTGAATGCAGAATCCCAGGGGATAGCAATAAGAGACAAGGAGGCATTTTACAGTGAGTGCTGTAAAGAGATCGAATAAGATAACAGAATGGGTAAGTCAAGAAATCTCTTAAAGAAAATTGGGCAACTCAAAGGCACCTTTCATGGCAAAGTGGGAGTGATAAAAGAAATAAAATGCTAGGGACAGAAGAAGATCAGATAAAGAAGAGGTGTCAGGAATACAGACCTATAGAGGAATGATCTTAGTGGCAGTGATGACCTCAATAGTTTGTCCAATGAGCTGGAGCCAAACATCTTGGAGAGCAGAGTGAGAAGGGCATTTTGATGACTTGCTGATAAATCAGCCTGTAGGAGTTGATGGAAACCTAGTTGAAATGTTCAAACTTATACAAAATAATCTGTGAAAGTGTTGCTTCCCTTATGACAATAAATTTGGAGTGCTCCAATTATGTAACAATTGCACTTATTTCACATGTCTGCAAGGTAATGATTAAGATCCTACAAGTTCGGCTCCAATAAGCAAGAGAGTACCAGAAAATAATTTTCTTCTGCTTCATAGACTCTCTGGGACCTTATGGATAGCAGCACACCAGGCACATCTGTCAGCCACTGCCTCTCTGAGCTGCATCAAATTCATGTTCATTGCTTCAATAACTTCATCTATCCATCTCTGCCATCCCCTTCTTTGTGTGCCTTCAATCTTTCCCAGCATTAGAGTTTTCTCTAGGGAATCCTATGTTCTCATGATATGGACAAAATATCTAAAGCTTCTGTCTCATGATGCAGTATTTCTTCACTGGATCATCTTGCAGTCCAAGGGACTCTAATCAGTTTTCTCCAACACCACAATTCAATGCCTCAATAGTATGGCACTCAGCCTTCTTTCTGGTCCAGCTCTCGCAATCATATGTTACTACTGGGAATACTATAGTTCTAACTATGCAGATATTTATTGATAATGAAATATCTTTATTTTTTAGCTTATCCAGACTTGCCATAGCTTTCCTTCCCAGAAGCAAATGTCTTAATTTCATGGCTGCAGTCACCATCTGCAGAGATCTTGAAGACCAGTAAAATAAAATCAGTCACTGCCTCCACTTCTTCCCCATCTATTTGCCAGGAACTGAGATTTCTGTCTTCATCTTTTTAACGTTGAGCAACTAGCAATCTTTTGCACTCTCTTCTTTCACCCTCATCAATAGGTCCTTTAGTTCCTCCTAATTTTCATCCATCAAAGTAGTATTATCCGCGTATTTGAAATTGTTGTGATTTCTCCCTGCAAAATTAATCCCAGGTTTGGATTCTTCCAGCCCGGCCTTAAGCATTATGTACTCTGCATATAAGTTGAATAAATAAGGTGACAATACAGAAACTTGTCGCACTCTGTTGTTGGGTTCGGACCGTGGCTTCTTGGTTCATATGAAGATAGCTTGGGACGGTCTGTTCTCTGGCCAGGAGACTCTCTAATTGCACGCCCATTTGTCTAATCACTGCTGATCTGGGGACATTTCCATGTGTGCCCAGTAGTGACATCTTGTGGCCAGAGCAGGGTACTGATTTTCCTTTGTGTGGGTTTCAAATTGGTTCCCTTCACTGACAAGCCAAGCCCCCATATCCATCCACCCCTTATTGGCTCTAATCACCCAAGTCTGCCCATACTGCCCAGCCCCCATTCTCTTACTGGATGATCCTGAATAGGTTCTCCCA
Source organism: Discoglossus pictus (assembly GCA_027410445.1). Classification (NCBI taxonomy): domain Eukaryota; kingdom Metazoa; phylum Chordata; class Amphibia; order Anura; family Alytidae; genus Discoglossus; species Discoglossus pictus. The sequence continues at coordinate 109,975,405 of CM050173.1, forward strand.
GCCAAATGGAAGATGTGATATATAGACTGCTGTAAGAAATAAAGTGTTGTTGTTACTTGGAATGCATAGAGGATGGTGTGTTTCATTTAACGGGAAGGCTTTTATTATTTTCCTGAGCTAAAGCACATGTACATGTTCCTGATCCGTTAGCCGGATACCGAGCAGCCCATTCCTTCAATGAAGATCGCCTATTTAGAGGGGAATTCCTGTGGCCAAAGGCAGGGATTGTCTGTAGCTAAATAGACCCCCCTTTTTTGGATCTTCACAGTTCACATTAGCCTTTATTACTGTGCCATAATCCTTCCTATTACTAGCTTGTTCATGGGTTATTGCAGGGATTGAGAAAGTTGCTTGTGGCATACTGTTACTAGATCTTTACAATATAAGAAGAGTAAACTAAATTAAACTATTTTAAATAGCTCACTAGATCAGCTTCTCTGTGTCACATTAATAGCGCTAAAGATAACCTAACTCCAGAGTGGGACCTCCAGAAATAATTGTATAGTATATCTATATGGACCGTTTAGCCCCCTATAGAGTGGTATAGAGTGGTCCACACACAGTTAAGTCAGCATACCCAGCGTACAAAACCCATCCACATAACAAATGAGTGTTATGAAATCCGTAATAATCTCTTAGATGTTGGTTTATCTGCCACAAATCCCAAGCTTTCAGGGAAATCCAGGCAAGATACACAAGAAAATTGTCCTTACAAGAGGACAAAGATACTATCAGAACCTCTTGCAAGTGAACAAAACTACTGTTTCCAAACAATATAAAACACTGAGTTCTTGCCAAGTCTACTTTCCTAATTATTTACATCCAGTTTATAAACCAAAACGTTTCAGATCCGACCACATGCCTATATAAATATACTCTGCCGCTGATTCTAAACACGTCTGATGTAGGAATGAGGCGTGCATGGCGGTGTAGCCTGCTCTTTGTAATCTGAGCCACATTTTACTTTTATTTAAATATTACTTGTCACTTAGTTGTCTGCTTTGTATGTGGAATGTGTCAAGGAGAATTTAAGTAATTACTTTTGAATAGTAATATGACTTTCATTAGAGCGGATACAAAATAAAACATCTGGAATTCCAAAAATGCGTTTCAGGGATGGCCATTTATATATATATATGTGTGTGTATATATATGTGTGTGTATATATATATATATATATATATATATATATATATATATATACTGTATATATATATATATATACTGTATATATATATATATATATATATATATATATATATATAAATAAAAAAGAGAGAAAACCAACTGATGCAGATAAAACCCACTAAATCCATCCAACCTCCCTACTCTGTTGTCTATCTAGAATAGGTTAGTTAATCCAGTAACTTTTTCTGAGTATCTTTTGTTAAATGAATATACTGAAATTTTGTATTATGTCTCTTCTATCCCAGCTCACTTCTAATCTATACATACTATTTTATTGTCTGAGATTTGTTTATCTTAGAATATATTAATATTTTGAATTAATTGTTATTCGATTTAGAATTCTTATAACATTACTTTAAAAAGGAAATATTTAAAAATGTAATTAGAAGAAAACTGACAAACCATTGGCATCGAGCTCTACCCATCCACTCTTTATATGAGCCCACAATTGAGCTCATGTGTCAGATGAGATGTGGAAGAAACTGACAGACTTGCACAGGTCATGCACAAAAATAGGTAGTTAGTAGGTTGGGCTTGAAGCCAACAGCTTACCAGGCAGTCAAATTATAACTTTCTTTTCAAACTTTTTTAAAATTAGCGGAATATATTCTCTTAAAAATGAAACCTAAACAACCCCTTGCATGCCATCGGTTGCCTCCTGGTACATTTAATTTTTTAGCTCATACATTATTTCAGAATTAGAATGTTGTTGCTGTTGTTCAGTCGTATCTGACTCTCCGTGACCCTATGGACCACAGCATATCAATCGTGCTTATCAGTAAGGTTTTCTTGGCAAAGATACTGAGTGGTTTGCCAGTTCCTTTTCCAGTGAAATGAGATTTGTCTGACCTGTCTGATATGACCAGCCAATCTGGGTTGACCCTACATGGTATAGCTCACAAGCCACATCACCATGACAAGGTAGTGATCCAGAAGGGGTCTAGAATTCCTTATTGTGGCGGCTGGGGGTTATTTATCAGACACATATTTTGTAGAACTGTTGGCTCGTAGGTAGATAACCAACAGTTACAAAGTCAACAAACTAGGGCAAAAAAGCTAAAAATTAGAACAAATCTGGTTGTTTGTATCTATTTTTTTACCATTTGATAGATGTAATTCTGTGCTCATTTGTGCAGAGAGGAGTCATTAAGTAGCCGCTCAGCACTCATTTGCCTATATAAATCAGCGCGTGGCCCCCTGGGGGGAGCCTCCATCCTGGGAGCGACCTATTTGCAGCTCTGTATGTTTGTATTGTTTGACAGTCAGAATAGCACATTCATTACGCGCCTGTCACCGGCTCACGCTGGCTCCTCTGTGTGTGTGATCTGTGTTTATAGAGCATTCACAAGAAGACTCCAAATATGTTTTTAGCCAAAGAGGGCGGGCGGAGGGTGGTTATTTCCAGAAAGCTTTGTCTTGTATTGCAGTGAAGCAGCAATAACACCGTGACACCTGGGACAAGAGTATTTAACCATGTCCTGCAGAGCAGCTTCCTTCATGACAAGGACACTAACGAGTGCACACAAACGAGGCCAAGTATAGGTGCGATATTAAAGGACCATTTACCACACTGTAAGTGCTCTTCATGGTATGAAAAATCACAAGATTTTATTTTAAAATTATTTATTTATTTTAATTACACTAATAACAAGAATAATAAAAAAATCTAGAGTTTTCAATCAATTTACATACAAGTCTATCCTGCCTATTTGCTGTTGCAGATAACCAAGCACGCAGTGAACTCAGAACTGCCCTGGCGTGTTTGGATGATTACAGAATTCCATGCCCTGCACAGATTGATTTGTTACGGGTTAACTCTTTTTCCCCCCCCTCACTACACAGAGCTGTAGCTGCAGATCTGGCAGTGGGCAGTCAGTGTAAAAACTGATTTGATTTCTCAGTAAAAAAAAAGTATTTCAAAAAGTATTTCAAAATGCTTTTAGGAGATATTTACGGTGATATGGTCCGAATTGTGCCAAATAAAGTGGCAATTTAACTATTTCGGTGCTGGTAATGTTGTTTTTCTTGAGCAAAAAGATAGTGACTGTTTCTGATAGCTGCATTTTGAAAAAGCTTATATACCCAAAGTATTAAAGGAACATAGATGAATCAAACATTTGCTCCCAGCCTTTTGCCTACAAAGAATCCCAGCCCCATGTGCCTTATGTTTCCATGCCATCGGATAATATATTCCAGATGCAGGTACACAACAACAAGAAAGTTATAAAAATTTGGAAATATTACCTCAATATAAGCTATTTTGACCCAGTCCTCTCCTTTAAAGGTATATGGCAGTTTGTGGGATTGCTTGTGTTTTTCTGTCTTTTTGAGCGTCTCATATCAAATAATTTTATTGAGGAATTCTGTATATTTGTAATTGAAAGTACATTGGAATTTCTTATGTGAGCTCCTATGTAGGCAGAGCGTCCTAGCCAATGAGCTGTGTGGAATTTTGTCCTCACCAATCAGCTGTCAGTATCCCGAGCAGCTTTGTCTCAGTGAGATGGAAACAAATACATTGCTGTACCTGCCTCTGATTGGCTACAATGAATAATTAATTTTCTGCTAATTTCCCTTGCAATTCAAAAATCAAATGCCCGACAAACTGAAAATGTTTTATTAATGTTTAATTTGGGATTTTTAAAATATATATTGTTTTCATACACTACTGAGTCTCCCCTATACTTCATTACCCAGGAATCTACCAGACACGTTTAACATCTTCTCTGGATCAGTAGTTTATACAGTGGGTGTTAAGTTAGTAGACCAGTTAGCAGCACCAGCAGGATTAAATACTTGTAATAGGTTGTTGCTTTACTCATGTTACCATAATCTCTGGATTTTAGAGAATTCTATTCAAGAAGAGCGTAGAAAGTAATATACCAGATATACAGCAAAATAAGCTCCTTATGGTACTGCACCTTACTTTTGGATGTGGTCCTGACAACATGCCCCAATTAAGTTTGTAAAGAACTTAATCCAAAGTACTTCAACCGTTAATCCTCAGAGGTAACAAAAGAAGAGCGCACAGACACACAGGAACATACAGACGTCCCGCTACACTCCGCACACGCACGTAGACAAGCAAACACACGTAAACAAATACACAGCACACATTAAAAGTTCTTATCTCACAATAGGTTAATAGTCAAAACTTCACTGGTTATATGGAGCATGTTTATCAAAACATGCTAGGAAAAAGGATGATAGAGAGAGTGAGAAAGAGAGAGAGAAAGAAATACAGAAAGAAAAAGAAAGAAATAGAAAGAGAGAGAACGAAAGAAAAAGAGAGAGAAACAGAGAGAGAGAGAAAAAAAGAGAGCGAGAGATAGAGAAATAAATACAGAAAGCAAGAGAGAGAGCGAGAGAGAAAGAGAGAGAGAGAGAAAGAGAGAGAAAGAGAGAGAGAGAGAGAGAGCGAAACAGAGAGAGAGAAAGAAATACAGAAAGAAAAAGAAAGAAAGAAAGAGAGAGAGAGAAAGAAAGAGAGTAAAAAGAGAGAACGAGAGAGAGAGAGAGAGAGAGAGAAAAACAAAGAGAAAGAGAGAGAAATTCAGAAAGAAAGAAAGAAATACAGAAAGAAAGAGAGAAACAGAGAGAAAAAGAGAGGAGAGAGAGAGATAGAAAAAGGAGAGAGAGAGATAGAAAAAGGAGAGAGAGAGAAAGACAGAAAGAAAGAGAAATAAAGAAAGAAAAAGAAAGAGAGGGAGAAAGAAAGAAAGAGAGAGAGAGAGAGAGAGAGAGAGAGAGAGAAAGAGACAGGGAAACAGAGAGAGAAAAAGGAGAGAGAGAGAAAAAGAAAGAGAGAGAAAAAGAAAGAAAGAGAGAGAGAGAGACAGGGAAACAGAGAGAGAAAAAGGAGAGAGAGAGAAAAAGGAGAGAGAGAGAAAAAGGAGAGAGAGAGAGAGAAAAAGAAAGAGATAGAGAAAAAGGAGAGAGAAAAAGAAAGAGAGAGAGAAAGAAAGAGAGAGAGAGAGAGATAAAGAAATCAATTTAGTCTATTCCAAATTTGCACTAAAACCTCAGTTTATCAACTATACACTGTGACCATGTATACTGAAAATGTATTCTATTTATTTATAGACTGTCAGTCATCAGAACAAGAAATAAAAGCAATGTCTTAGAAGACGCTCAGGGAAATTTAGAAAAAGCATTTAGTTTTTTTATTAGCTTTCCTGGGTGCATTACAGTGCGCAATGATCCCTTTAGCAACAACAGCAACAAGCGAAAAATAGTTTCGGAATTTATCTACAGAGATAAACGTGAGAAACTAACTGCACTAGGGAAGCAGGATGCTAATGGGCAGTGATGAGGTGAGAGACTTATTATGTCACGGGGGGATCAGCTCCATTGCTAAAAACAGAGAGTCCACCTCCCAGCGGGGAGTAACAAATTGTCTGTTATTACAAAGAAAAGCTTCAGAAGGACATACATATATTGTATACATTTTAAATATAAATAAAAAAAAAAGAAATATGTATATATTACTAATATAGTTGTCATACTGCGAATTGTCATCCCGTTGCGGGCCTCGCAAAGTGAGGGACACAGTTGCGGGGGGGGAGGCACTCACAGTCTTCTCCTCTGCGGCTCCCGTCCTACGGCCGGAAATACTTTCTGGATCAAGCCGCGCATCGCGCAGGCAGGATGCATATGCACAATGCACGGCTTGAACCAGAAGGTAGTCCTGGCCGGAGGACAGGAGCCGCAGAGAAGGTGAGTGCAGCGCTGCTGGCAGGGTTGCATCCAGGTACGAGACACAGGCGTGGGAGAGGAGGGAAAGGAGGTCCAGGAGAGGTGCTCTACCTGCCCCACTGATGACTTAGACATTTAAACCACTGCGAGGACTACAGGGGGCAGTGTGGGCCAGAGGGAGAGGAGGGGGAAGAGACACAGGGGAGGGACAGACACACAGACACACACAAACACAAGATTTACATATCAAACCATCAGTCATCACAATATTCCTTAGTCGCTTACCTCCCCAGGGCTCATCAAGCAAATCCATTGATATTACAGAAATGTCCTAGAGCCAGTGCTAGCTCCGTGTTCTACCCACGGATTACCAGCAGCATGGCAACAAGAAGGGCAGCAGGGCGGGCACACAGCCACACAATGTGTCCCTATGCACCCTCCACTCCTCAAGTTTGGCAGTGCGCCCACCCAAATCAGACTAGGGAGAACACTGTATTAATGTTTTTCCTAATATCTTAATTAAAATATCACGTACCATTTCGTAGGCTGTTAGGAGTTTTTTCTGGACATCAGGTATTGCTACCAGTGGCTCCAGGTATGGGTACGTATCTTTCATGTTGAGAGTGACTGAGGGTGTGTTGTCATTATTTACAAGTCGTGAGGCCAGGGACAGCATGCACTGCTTCAGAGTGGCACTGGTTGGAAGGCCACAGAGCTCCTTCAAAGAAACCAAAGCATTCTGCAGAGACAGACACAGGACAATGGACAATATAACTTTCCTTAGATTTTACTATTTCAAAAAAGTTAAATTTATAGGGGGAAAATGTTCTTCAATCTTAGGAATATTAAACTATGACAGTCAGTATTCATGTACAGGGCAGCTCCTTGTGTAGACTTCAGATCATCTAAACATAATAGTACAATGTTCCTCACCTGCATGTTTTCCTTAACATCTGTAGCTTCACGCAGAGGATGAACAGCAAGTTTAAAAATGTCATCTACAGTCTTAAGGCCCGTGTTCCTAAGCATGGTGTACTCTCTGGCCTTCTTCCCCATCCTAGCAGACAAGCCTCGCTTCTGGGCTTTTCCGCCTCCTCCACGATTGGTAATTGCAATGTGAACAAAGAGTCTGGCATGCTCCATAGTGTCTCCGACAAAAGTGCGCAATGGTATGTGCCGGTATCCAGGCTGCAAGCATTCAATGGGTATTGTGTATTGACCAATAAACTCATCTCCAATGTAGTCATCATCAAGAACCATAAAACGCACCATTGCTAGCTCTGGAAGGTTAACCTGAAACTCAAAGCTCTCATCAAAAATGGGATTGTCCCCATTCTGTTGTACTGTCCTAGTTCTCTGCTCTGCACAATCAGCTGGGATGCCATGAATCTCTATGCAGACATATGGGTCAATCACATCCCCTTTTGCACAAGCTCCTTTTGGTTTTGGAAAATTCTGCCCACTGATGATCTTGATGTGTAAGACTTGAGGAGACACGCCAGGTACTACACCTTTAGTGTTTGCACTAAAATATGAGATTTCATCTCTCATGATAGATGGACGGAGAACATACCCACAGCCACCATTCTGTAGAAACCAGCCAATGTTGAGATCCATCATGGGACCAGGAGTCTGGTAGTTCATTGCTACAATCTGGCAACCACAGTTCCATAAATCTTGTGGATTTAAGTTACTGGAATCTATCCTCATTGGGCTTGGATATACCCTGGACAGAAATTTCTTATTGTAGTTTACAAAGTCTTCTGGGTACTCATTAGCAATCTGGCTAGCTTGACTCTCACTAAATGAGCAAACCTCACCGTAGTTTTGGTTTTTTATGGACACATCAAAATCTTTATATTGCACAGATTTACAAATTGACACCAAGTCTGACAGTTCTCTGCAAAGCTTTATCAACCTCTGTTCTCCAAAGTAATCTTCAGACATCCTATGAGACATTTCAGCTTCCTCATCTTCATCTGTGACCTCTCCCTCCAAGAGATCAAAGTCAGAAGGCAACTTTTTTCCTTTCACAATGATCTTCTTCTTTAATTTATCTGGAGATGGAAGGTAGGAGTCTGTTGGTGAAGGCATTTCAGTGTAGAGTTTACTCCCAAAAATCTTCTTCATGTGTTGGACCATCACCTTTTGTTGCTGAACCGAGCAATGGTTTCCAATGCAAACAATGAGGGGAAACTCAGAAGAGATGAAGGCGTATTTATTTATAACCTCAACAACATTCCGAAAGGCTAATGGTGATGTCATACTGTTGCGGTTACAGATGATTGGTTCATTGTCTGGCCCATCACTGACATCAAGCTCAATGCTTCGACAGCTCATTTTAAGTGCCCTCACATATCCATTGATGTCTGCTGGACCTCTGAATTGATCTTCTATTAAGTATGTGTTATGAGAGGAGTTGATGTAGTAGTGTGATAATGGCTGTGTCATGTCCTGACTGACTTTCTTGTGGATAGGATCAAATATATCACATTCTTGTGACAGCAGATACTTGGTGAAGCCATCAATGGTGAGGAATCCCTTCAAATGCCCTTCCTGAGATAACTCATACTTATGGATAATATCCAGGCACATTTCTTCTGTCACATGGGTCATCCCTTGTTCAGATTCCAGAAATAACATTAGGTCATTTGCATCTAAATATTCTTTGTTTTTTGAAATTTGTACCAGTAAAAAATACACCTCTGGCCTTGTACAGAGCTCACTAAATGCTTCACAAAATTCTTCTTCAGTCACCCTGGTCGTGAGTTTTTCTTTGCTCTTCTGAATCTCTTTGAACTTTAACCTCACCTTGGATTCTCGGATGGCTGGAGATAGCTGTTTGATCAACTCTACCGCTGTGTCCTCCAACATAATTCCATTTCCATCTATATCTGCAGCTTCAAAGACAGACTTTAGCCAAGCTACCCTAGGAGTATTTTGCCCACCCTCTATCGAGTCCAACGGTTGCTTGCTATGAGAGACCAGGTACCTTAGACCCGATACCCAAATATTGGCCACATCAGCTGAATTAGCAACCAAGTCCAACGACTCATAATTTTCCCCATGAATAATTGAGAAAGCGCAGTCCTCACAGATTTGATCGGCCAGTCCATTATTTCTGAACGTTTCTGTGTTCTTTCCAAGTCTGATCTCTTTGATGGCAGACATGTCAAGCTTGGCCTTTTCTGGGTCTTTTTTTGACGGCTCCCAGCGCAGTGCTTGGACATCTGTATCTAGCGTGAAGAAGCGGCTATAGATGCGCGAGTTGGGCCGGACCTTCTTCAGTTCACAGCCTCCTTGCATGAAGCTGATGCAGTCACTAGCACTGCTGATTTTCTTTTCTGAAGGCATACTGCTAAAGGATACCGTTTTCTTTCGCCCGGGTTTCTGATTTGCAGGATCCTATAAAAGAAAAGTATACAATTTATGTACGTGAATATGTATATCTTTTACATGGAAAAGGAGTGATTATGGCTACAAATCTTTAAATAAACAGGTAGGTAATATATATATATATATATATATATATATATATATATATATATATATATATATATATATACACACAGTGCCTTGCAAAAGGCCTATTTTGTTACATTACAGCTTTAAGTTCAATTTTTTGTTAATCTGAATTTTATGTGATGGATCAGACACAATAGTCTAAGTTGGAGAAGTGAAATGAGGAAAATATATACATAAAACTATTTTTTAGAAATAGAATCCAACTTGAAGGAGCTGGAGCAGTTTTGCAAGGAGGAATGGGCAAAAATCCCAGTGGTAAGATGCGGCAAAGCTCATAGAGACTTATCCAAAGCGAACTTGGAGCACTGACCAGTTTTTAATTAATCTTAAAAAAAGTAATGTCTTATAGTATTCATATTGATATTTTACATCTTTATCTGTCAATCTAATTACTCCCTACAGCTTTGGTCGTATTGTTTTCAGTGTAAAGTTGTAAAAAACTGAGAAAGTGGATTCTGCTCAAATCCAAGAAGTTAGGCCAATTACTGTCTTGGGTTTGCACATCCTTAGTCCTGTCATGTGGCTTTAACCTAAAATGCCATATGAATTCTGTACTTGTTTTTATGCATAGTTTTAAATGATACTATATTTGGAAGCTCCACTATCTGCCTCCTCGGGCCTTTGTTAGCGGGGATAGAATGTTAACTCTATATTCGCCGTCACCCTCCATCATTACAAGTCCTAGGCCACCCATATGATGGCATGACTGCTGCTCCTACGTTAAAATACGCTCCGTATCCTGGCATGGAAATGGTTGGGCACTCGCTGGATTACAGAGTATCACTTCCATCTCAACAAGACCAGAGAGGCAGGATGCACACAGCCGCCCATTTATAGTGTTCAGATATAAGGAATATGGATGAACAGCTTCGTAATGAATTTTATTCAGTCACTTGATCATCACACCCCGGACGCCCCATCGCTGCACTTTATATTCCCTTATATTTAAACCATTTCCACTCGCTCTCTCTGCCTCTTGAACATGTATCACTCAGTCCAGCACTCTCCCCAGCTCTTATCTCTTAGTTTAACACTCCCCCCGACAGCCGTCTGTCTCTACAGTTCATTTCCATTCAGCCCACTCCAGATTCAGGTGAACTAATGCACTTGTTAATGAGTGGATTTTAGCTCCTACTGTGTTTCCTCTAGAGTGTAAGCTCACTGGGTCAGGGTTTCTGTATGTAATGGCACTCACCCCAGCTTGTAACTCATAGAAATAAAGTACAACATTGCCCTAGATGTGACTGCACTGCTTCCTCTGAGAAACAAACCAGAGAGATTCCTCAGCCCTGAAAATACACATTAATATGTAAAGAGGAATTGTTTTGATTTATTCCAAACAAAAGTAATATTGTTTAGAAAAAAAAATACATTTTGTTACACAGCAGGACAACACCTCTGATGCAGGCTGCCATGTTACACTTTGCAGATGTCTAGCAACTGTCCAATCTGAAAACAGAATGCAAAGAGAAACATGGCAGCCTGCATCACAGCTTCAAGAGAAATGAAAATTCTGCTCTGTAACAAAATAGACTTTAAGTGATTTTAAATAAACACACCCTCTACCTGTGTATTATTTACTGAATCTAAATAGCACAAAAATCTCAGCCGTATCTCCTCCATATAAAAAAGGCACCAGCACTGCCAAGAGTATTATGTATTCTAATGCAGCACTTCATATACAATTCTACATTTTTTAATTGCAATATTATATTTTTTTATATTTTTTAGATAATTTTAGAATAGTTTCCTTTTGCGTGTTTGGACTCTTCAGTAATTAAATATTTATTTATGTAGCTATACATATACCAATGGGATATTTTCACAAAATTAGGATAATCTTAAAAGGCACATCTTAGTGGGCTGGATTATGAATACATCTGATAGAGGAGAATTAGTAGTGAATACAAACCTTTTTTTTGCATGAAAAAATCCCCAAATAAACATTTAAACACATTGAACTAAGCAAAATCTCTTATAATTTCTGACAGTTGAACATTAGTGTTACCCTCCAAACCCAGGATACATTAGCATCACATTTAAAATGATTTGTTTTGGCCAATGAGGTTAGCTGAAACCTTTGAAATAACTCTGGGGTTCCTGATTATGCTGCAAAGCAGCCAGGGATATGTAGTGTATCACTGATATGTGCTATGTATTGCTGCTGACATAGAGACAGGAAGCTGCAAGGAGATTGGCTGACTAAGCAACAGCAGGGAATTAGTGGGTTAATATTGGTCCCCTGATGCTGCATGATGATTGGGGGGGGGGGGGATGCATCTGTGTGTGTGGGTGTGGGGGGGGGGGGGTGTCAGGCTGCTTTTTGCCTAAGGAGTGCTGAAATGTAATAATCCATGGAACTTGAATACACCTTTAAATGACCATCGCAGTCCCATGTCTTCTCTGTGGTCCTTTAAAAAAAACAAAATAAATAAATAGAACCTCTAAACATTTTTACATTTTATTCTTTACTGTTTAGTTCCAATTTATTTTCTGAGTACTTTTTCTGTAAACTGAGATTTCCATTAGTCCTCTTGAAAGAACAAACTGTCTTATCAACCACAATTCCATTACTTAGATAAAGGCTGTTCCTATATTCAGAGCCTCCTCCAATCTGAACAAAGGGATGAACAGAAACCAAAATGGCAGAGCATATTTATTCTTAGAGAAATTCACAACTTGTGAAGAATAGATGAATCCATTGTGGCTTTGTTGGATCACTTCCTAACAGCTGGATCATGAGGTTCTGTTTTTTATCTATCGGTGGGAGTGATGGAGAGGAGAGAAGGCTTTGCTAGATAATTAGTTCTGACTAAAATTGAGACCGCACCCCTTCCCCCTCACAGACCCAGAAGCAGGCTGCTTGCATCAATAGGAAAGTAAACGCCTCTCTCATACACACATGGATGCCTCCAGGGTGCAGCAGAGGCATCAACATATATTATTTCAATTTAAAAAAACTAGTAGTATAACTTATTTCTGTGGTTTATTATACTCATCATTTTCAAACATAATTTTTTCCCACTGTACATAAAGTATTTTCTTGTGCACACAGATCGTGTCTTTCCAAGAAGCATATAAATAAACCCCAGACAAATAGGTGGCCTTAATGAGCTATAAGCAGGCAGAGGAACAGAGCTCCTTATGACAAAAACACTTGTATGAAGGATACAAACTCTCCGGGGGGTTCACCTTTCCAGCCCTAAAATTCTTCTCCTCCACTAATCCAAAACAAACAGCCAATTAGACGGCACCCGGTGGGTTGTTACTGAATCCACCGGGGGCAGAAAATACATTTTTCTAAAGGACATATAGCTGAAAATAGCTGCCAACACGATGAGATTTGCATGTGCAGTCTGGGCTGCTGCATGACCTATTTTCAGTGGCTTAAACATGTAACTTTGTTGCCTAATGCAGCCATATTTCACATTGAGGAAAATGACAAAGTCTAATGGGATTGTCCCGCTAATTAAATCATACAAACCAATGGTAGAAGCTGGTTTTGTATCCAGCTAATACATGTTGAGAGCCATAGCCAGATTGCTGTGATACTGGCTGCCATGTTTGCCAGATGATGCTATGGTAAAATTTATGAAAAACCATCAATACTACAGGAAATGAAGCCAAACTGTTCACTGGAAGGTTTGATCATGAGGCTGAAGTTCAGATATTGTGCCCATATCATGAGAAGACAGGATTCCCTAGAGATGACTCTGATGCTGGGAGAGAATGAAGGCTCATGAAGAAGGAGACGGCAGAGGTGGAGATGGATAGATTAGGTCACTGAAGCAATGAACATGAGGAAGTGGGTGACAGATGTGCCTTGTGTGCTCCAGTCCATAGAGTCTGACACAACTGAATGACTAAACAACAAACAACATATTGATAAAAATGTTATACAGAGAAGCTTATGGAACCTACTATGTTGGGGTTTAGTAAAAGTTCAGAAAAGAAGAAGAAAAATACAATTTTACTAAAAAAAAGTTCTTAAATGTATATTACAAAAAAGGCAAAAAAAACACTCTGTCAGACACAATATGAAATATAAATACATATATAAGTATATTGTATTATCCTCGAGATGTCGCATTCAAGTTTCCTCATTTCAGCGGCAGGTTATTTTATCTTAAACTATAAGAAAATGTTGCTGAATAATGCTTGGTAAAGACAGATTTTCCTGAATTTAAAAGTAATCCAAGTATTAAATAGAACCGAAGAACAGCAGGTGAGCCGAGCGGGTCTGATCTCTCATCAAATTCTGTGAGAGCGAGACATGAAATCAGGGGGATTTACAAAAGCTGGACATTAAAAATCAGAAGAAGGAGGTGACACTTTGATTTATAAGTGATACATTTATGAGTCGGCTGCACTCTGCTCCTTGAGACTTTTAAGCTAAAAAGCCAAAAACAATTCACACAAAATAAGCCGACCAGACACTCAAATCAGAGGTGAAAATGGCTGGCGAAGTCGCTCCACTACCATTAGATCCCCACCGCTGCGTTCATGGACTGTGACTTAAGCAGCTTTTGGACGCTCTCCATCACAGTGCTCTCTTTGGGTGACTGATAAATGAAGTTCAGACAATTGTGGAGAGGGATCAGGGATGAGGTGTGATCCTGATAGGTAGTGAGGTCTGGATCCAAATTATAAATCACCTCTCATATCAGGGATGGTGATCCGTAATCAGATTAGCAATTATCTGACCCCACTCCAATCCATAATGAAGACACCCACCTTCCTCACCATGCATACTCCTCTGCACCTGTCAGTCCCTACATTGATTTCCCATTCCTCGCAATGAGAGCCGAAGGTCCTCAAAGTACAAAACGGTTTCAATTATGTCTCAAACAGCATTACCATGTCTTCAAATTTTATTGCCCCATCATTTTTGACGGGCAAGTCACTAGTCAATAATAATATTAATAATAATTACAAAAGGCCAGAGAGAAAGTCCATGTATATTGTTTAGGACTAAGTGAAGAGGATGCATTCTGAGTCGGGAGACAAGCACATCAAATCCACCAGACCTGTATGAGCTTTTAATGCAATAGACATAATGGGCAAAACTTTTTTTAGAAATGAAACAAAATACATCCTTTCATTTAATAACTATTATGTGCAATTATTCTTTATAGCTGCAGCTATTGCCTTGCGCTGCTTATTCGATAAAGTGTCCTGCCAGCTTTGCCCGGGAACTTTGCATTTTTTGGTTAAATCCTATTTGTATAAATTGTGTATTTATATATTATCTGTATTTAAAAAAAAAAAAATTTGAACAGTTGTTTATCTTCCTGCGCGTGACATCTTTTCCTGCAGTTCTGAGGCTTCTGCCCGACTGGTTTAACGCTCCGGACCCTCAATTCTACGGATGTGATCACTTTCCAAACTTCATCACCAAATCTGTAACGCGGAGACATCGCTCGCAGCATGTTTCAGAGAGATGGTCACTGATTGGTTAATATGAGACACAGCAAGTACTACAGAATCTGTGTCTTCATGAGCTGCAGAGGGCAGTCCCATACAGAAACAAATTATTTGATTTTAGGCAATAAAAACAGAGCTTATAAGCACTTCTTAATTAAGTACATATAAACAAATAGACACCCAGGGATATTATATACCTAGTAACATCCAGAAACCTTCCATGTCCCTTTAAGGAACTGAAGAGCAGCAGCATTGTGCTTACCTTACATTGCGCATAAATGTGTGGTATTAATGAGTGTTTTATTTTAATTTACATTTGTAAACCCATAGAGAGCCGGTGTAATGATATGATACCCTGAGTATTATGGTGCCCACGGCTCCGTCTAAGCCTTCGGAGATAAGGGTAATACAGTCTTTATGTTAATCCCTTTCTTGGCGCTGCAGTTTTTCTTGCTGAGCGGAGGGTTACAAAGGAAAGAAATCAGCTTGGCAGGAAAAATAGACGGGTGATTACATTACAGGTCACTGAGCTGGCTCCAAGCATTTAACCAACTTCATTTCATTTTCTGAACATTTTGATCAACAGTTATTTAAGTAATAGATATGGAAATAAATGTATAAGGCCAACAAAAGGGAAGCGCAAGACATATTCCCTGCCTTATACACGTATCGGAGTCTGGGTATAAGAAATATACATTTATATCTGGTTCATTATTATTTTAATCACAGTGGATAAACATATCTAACACTTCGGAGCCAGATGTGGTGTTTCTAGGAGCCCATGGAGATACGTCACACTGTGGGAAAACATTTAGGAGCCAGAAGTAAAACATTTAGAAGCCTGGGCTCTTGGGGTTATCCACCTCTGGGTATGCCTCCATTATAATTAACAACATTGGTAGTTGATTAAACTCTGGGTATAAAAAGATCTTTAGTTATTTCTTTAATTTAATAGACCCTGTTTGTGTATGACAACATGGCAGCTTCCGGGCACTAACAGAGTTTGTTACAATGAAGATTTCTCTGATGTTTTTGTACCCATGACATTTTTTTTTGTTGTTCAGTCGTTTCCGACTCTCCGTGACCTCATGTAGTGTTGTCACACCAGAACATGTTTATGTCCATGGTAATGTTGAACCACTTGGTGTTCATGGCAGAGATACTGGAGTGGGTTGCCAGTTCCATCTCCAGTGGGCCACAGCATACAGCTCCTGGTATTCCTAGGTGGTCTCCCATCCCAGTACTGACCAGGCCGAACACTGCATGGCTTCAGGGCTGGTTTCCCTGACTTAGAAACGAACCCAGGTCAACAGCGGTGAAAGCACCAAATCCTAACCACTGGACCACCATGGAACCCTTGACATACCGATCAGCTAATGTTACTTTGTTGCATTAATCACAAACATTTGAAGCTGTTACTAATCTACAGTGGTCCACTCAATCAATAAAGGATAGATAATTAGGGGTGTGTTTAGCAGGGCGGGAGATTATGTTCTAAGTGTGAAAGAAGACACTAGACCAGTGCTTGTCCTGCTGGGGCCAAATGATGGCCGTATGTGATCCTGATTACCAGGTTTGCTGATTTTTAACCCATCTGAGTGGGATCGGGCAAAGACAAAATCCTATTATATCTGTGCTCCCAATACACAGTATGGCAGGAGGATTATGTGCCGCACTCCGTGGGTACAGCCAGTGCAGACAGCAATAAATGGGACAGAGATTGATTGACACAATAAGACTGAGCTTCTTCCTAAAAACACCTGCCTGATAATGGCTGGAGGCGATTCTTCCATAAATAAAGCAGCACAGCGGGCGCGTGGAGAGGCGGAAAAGGAAAGAGAGATTGTATCACCTGGCGGCTCGGGCAGATACTGATAACAGATAAAGGCTGCCATTTATCATTCTGACGCCACTGGAATCAATCAATATGTTTACTAAATAGTCCTAGGACACGAGTCAAAGACGTAGATATAACAGAAATGTCACAGAAAAGGGTGCAGGAGCCGACTAGAGGCAAAAATATAAAGAAGGGGTTTCTGGTCCATTGACTCAATTTTATATGTATCACAACTGTAATAAATTGTAGTTAGGTTATGCAAATATATCAAAGGATTTAATAACGTCGGGACGGAAGCGTCTTCCAGAAATAGAGGAGGTCACCGAGACTGATGGAGCGTCTGAGAAATGTGCATTTAATTGTCTTTGTTATCTGTTCTCCTACTGGAGAAACTCATTGGGAGGTGCACAGATCAGACTCATTATTCTCTCATACCAGTACAGCTAATATAATACATATCTTTACTGGGGAAACGCACGTCGGTCTCACAGCTACAAGGTGATGGCTGTGTTTAAAGTACTGTAGTTTGTTACATACTTTACAACTATCTGAGGCTTTTCGCAAACCTCGCAACAACAGCAGTTATGGAAGCCATGAGCATAAATTCATTATAAAGTAAAACTTAAATTTAGCAGACTCTGTGTCACAGGGAGTTCCATCTTGGACCAATAATCTGCCTGCAGCTTGAGTGGGAGGGCTACCCTATTTGGGCTTAATCTTCTACTTAGTTCTATTGTCAAGTGGCTATGGAAAGTAGTCGTTTTTACACAAAATTTTATTTAGATCAAATTTGAATCCAATTACAACCAGGACTGCTTGTCGGCCTGTAGCCTAAGTGGGAGGATTATTCTACTGGTGCTATAGTGATATTGACCTTAGCTGTGCCATTTTCTTTATATTAACTTGATCATTTGATATACTGTTAATATATAAAATGTTATACATTGTTATATTTTATATATTGTTATTTTAAAGTTTAATGATATAAAAACCCTAAAAGATCAGTATCATGCAAGGGCCACTTAATTGAGCAAAATTTAGACCACACCACTGTAAAGATCTCCTAAAAGCATGTTGAAATACTTTTTGAATTAAGTGCATTTTTCACTGAGAAATCAACTAAAATGTGTGTTTATATGTGTGAAAGACTGCACACGGACTGCTCCATGTCTGCAACCAATCAGGTTTCAGGGGTGTATCCCCCATTTAAGTCAATGGTAATATTTTTGTCAGACTGCTTATATTTCCAGTTTAAAGGAAACAGATTATATTTATTTGTTCCAGGCAGAAAATTCATTTTTCTACTCTCTTGTTGCTCTGGAGTTTAAGCAATAGAGGACAGCTCAGGGGGGAGAGTGGAGGTAGGGGGTGAGTGTTCCATGCTGCGTTCCCTGTATACAAAAATGTAACCCTTACCACATCTATCTGTGCAGCCATGGAATACTGGACTCCCCTAATACAGGAAAGCTATGGGTTAACTGGTCAGTGCAGGGACCTGAGCCCAGGGGATGCTGTACTATTATCCATAGCCTTCCTCCATAGAGCCTCACACAGTGCATGCCACGCTCTGCAATCTGCTAATTACTAATGCAACAGCCAGTGGGCAGGTTAGACTGTGTGTAAACAGAGATTTAAAAGGCAATATGTTTTTGCTGTGTAATAACTAATAGATTTTTTTTAACATACAATCTTGTGCTCTGTCACACCATGAAGAGCACTTACATGGAGTTTAGTGGCCCTTTAAGCAACATGGACAGCCTTGAAAAGCAGTTATTGTAAATCTCCAACCACTCTCAGTAACCAGCCCAGTGCTGAAATCATCACATTTACCCAACCCCCCCACCCCCTGCGCCAGGCTGGTCAAGCTGCTGTATATATCAGTAATGAGCTTTCTCCAAATCACCAAAGACAACCGCCCACAAACAGAATACAATAAAAACAGCATAAAAGCAGCTAATTATTATAATAGCTCCCGATGTAACGTTCTATCCACCAAATGAATATTGGGATTTTCTCATTATACTTCCCCTTTTAAGCCTTTGTTGCTGGATTTATCTCCGTCTGGCAGTGAAAGGGCTAAATAATTGAGTTGATTTGTCTCCTCACCGAGATGTTGTGCGCACATCAGCAGCATCAGAGCAATTTGGGAGAATGAAAAGGATTTGCTGGAACTGCAGAATAACAAGGACAGTTGTTAATGGCGCGTCCCCCGGGTCCTGGGTAACCTCGCACTCCTATCAAGGCTTGTAAAGAGAAACAGGAGCGGCTATCAAATGGACTCTATTATACAGTCACACAATTACTGGCAGCTCCTCTCTGCTGGGGCAGGGAAATTGTTTTTATTGCCAGTCTCCTGGGTATGGCCCACACCGCGCTGGCATAAAGAGGATGCCCAGCGTGTAAGTAGTGAGATTATGGAGCAGACACACACAGGGCCGTGGTGGGCTCATTAACTGCCTGGGGCTCTGGGTAGATAATAATAATGATCCCTGATCTCTGTCCAAGCTGCTCTCTGCCAGGAATTTGCTGATAGGAGCCCAAAGGTGCGGCATGCCAGGCACATCTGTCAGCCACTGCCCCTCTGAAATCCTTCAAGCTCATGTTCATTGCTTCCATTACCACATATATCCATCTCTGCCTCGGTCGTCCCAGTCTTCGTTTGCCTTCAATCTTTCCCAGCATCAGAGTCTCTTCTAGGGAATCTGGTCAAAATATGGGAGCTTTGCCTTATGGTCAAACCTTCCAGTAAACGGTTTTTCGCAGATACACTGGTTTATAAGAGGGGCAATAATTGCACAGATATGCTTTAAATATTATAACATTGGTTGCATAAGTGATGAAAGGGTTAAGAAACTTACTTTTAGATCTCAGCCAGCACCCCTTCTGACAACTAATCCCTTTAGTCCGATAGGCTGCACTTGGCTATTCAGATTATTTTTTTCCAGAAGAATAACCTAAAATTGCCTCATAAGCAGGTTGATTGGATATTTAAAGTACATATAAAAAAAAAAAAATGTGGTGGCACAAATTGTTCATGTTTACATTTTCCTCTTTTAAAGTGAGATAGAAACGTGTCACTTCAGTAAGGTTCACATATGTAGTTGTCGTAATTACGGGCTTGCCAAAAGTTGTTGATAACGCCATGTTAAAATTGCGGGCTTGGTTGAGGCCAGGCAATGAGCGCCTAAAGTCGCCGTAGGTGCTCATCCCTACGACCCACAGCACTTAGGCAACGAGCACCAGAGGCGCTCATTGTGCTGGTGGAGATGAGCACCATAGGCGCTCATCCCCGTGACACGCGGGACTTGGATAAAGAGCGCAGAAGGTGCTCACGGCGACTTAGCGACACCCACGAAATTACGGTCTGTACGATTTGGGACTTTGCAAGGGCCGAGAAATTAAGTTTCGCAAAAATATGAATTTAACGGCCGAACCGTCAAAACTGCAAAAACACACAAATATACCCCAAATTTACTTACACACTCACACACAGCTCAGGGGGGGTGCCAGGGAGCCTGTGAGTGAGGTTGCAAGTTAATTTGAGGCAGATTTTGGCTTTTTTTTTATTATAGAAAAATCGATTTAGCGATGAAAAAAAAGGTGGCAGAAAAAAATTAAAGAAACCTAAAAACGCAGTCGCAGGACATAAATACCAGCCCTAAGCACTAAGACTTAACGCAAAATAGTAACACGTAATACAAGGCAGTAACATTTAACTCAAGCCAATAACACTTAAAGCCAGTGACACTTAACCCAAGGTAGTAACACAGGGGGAGAGAGCCAAAGGTTAGCAATTGTGGCTCGCAATGAGCGCCAAATTTTATTGCCGCCATTTTTGGACGGGCAAGTCGTTAATTTATAATAATAATATATTGTGAATCAACATAATGAATTATGTACTTTATTATAATATGGGCTTGATCACCGTAGCTGCTAGGGTGCACGCTCACCCTAATCTAGCTTAAAGGGACTCTGTCACCCCAACAGGAAGTTGATTTCACTGTAAAGAGCATTAAAAAAGGACTATACATTGTACTAGCAGTTTTTCTCTGTAGCAAATCATTTCTGAAATATTTATTTGTAGCTCCTGTGTGGCTCAGTATGTTAATGGGCAGCTCAGTGCTTGATAAGGTTGGAGAGGCGTCTAACTGGCAGATGACATTGAGGGTCTTTATATTGATCAGTACAGACACAGACAAGACATACGAGCTACAGCGATTGAGTTGCGGGCTTGCAATTGAATGTGGCCCATATTCAGCAAAATCTGTTCACTGAACTTCATTGAAACAGTCAATGCTCAGAGCGTAGTGGGTAGATCTCATGGGCTGGCAGAGGGCGAGCCACAAGAGCAGTAAGACTTCTGAATACATTTTCTGACATCTATTTAATAAAAGAAAGCCTCATTGGCTCAGAATCCCCAGTACTGTAATAATGGCGCTACTGTAACACGTAGGTATTGTATATATTGTACGCATAAAATGTATGTATATAATGTATATCTAATGTGTATGAAATGTAATCCAATAGTATTTCAAACATGGCCGCTGAAAAAAACGAAAACGAGGCTACAAGACCCTAAACACGCAAAACACCACCAAACAGCTACGGATTTTCCGAAAAAGTTGGACGAGGTCCAAGAACAAGGACGTAAAATCAGCCACAGCCGCATACCACACATATTAGGCGCCATTTTAGAATAATAACTTATACAATCCGGAAGTAGACAGCTACCCAAACGGATTTGCCTCGCGCACGCACACTATAACACAGCACACATTCATAACACTTACACAGCTGCTCCACAGCACTGCGAGCCAATGAGCGCCGAAGGATCTTAAAACACCAACAAAATTAATTTCGCAAGCAAACAACATTACCTGCCTTACAATCTTATTGCCGTCATTTTTTGACAAGTCGCTAGTATATATGTATCATAATGCATATGTTGTATGTATTTAATGTATATAGTAACAAACAAATATAAAAACACATTTTTTGGTGAATAACACACAGAACTTAATTTGCATGTGCGGCCCCTTATTTATGGAGTGACCGTCCCCACCCCTCCCCATCAGTACCCCTCCCGTCAGCACCCCTCCCTGTCAGCACCCCTCCCTGTCTGTACCCCTCCCGTCAGCACCCCTCTCCTCCCCATCAGCACTCCACCCCCCCCTGTGAGCACCCCTTCCCTCCCCTGTCAGTACACCTCCCCTCCCTGTCAGCACCCCTCCCCTCCCCGTCAGCACCTCTCCCCTCCCCGTCAGTACCCCTCCCCTCCCCTGTCAGTACCCCTCCCCTGTCAGTACCCCTCCCCTGTCAGCACCCCTCCCCTCCTCTGTCAGTACCCCTTCCCTCCCCTGTCAGTACCCCTTCCCTCCCCTGTCAGTACCCCTTCCCTCCCCTGTCAGTACCCCTTCCGGGTCAGCACTCCTCCCCTCCCTATCAATACCACTCCCTGTCAGTACCCCCTCCCCTGTCAGTACCCCCTCCCCTGTCAGTACCCCCTCCCTTGTCAGTACCCCCTCCCCTGTCAGTACCCCCCTCCCCTGTCAGTACCCCCTCTCCTATCAGTACCCCCTCTCCTATCAGTACCCCCTCCCTTGTCAGTACCCCCTCCCCTGTCAGTACCCCCTCCCCTATCAGTACCCCCTCCGCTGTCAGTACCCCCTCTCCTGTCAGTAGCCCCTCCCCTCCTACCTACATAAAAGAGCACATATCCCAGCCGCTCATTCCCAGTCCCAGTCACAAGTTACCGCCTATCCCACAGCACCTCTTATTATGATCCTATATGTTGCTCTGAACATTTTGAAAGTGAATATACAATAATAGAAGATTTATACATTTTGGGCAGAACTGCAGAAACCAACAGAGAAATTATCTGCCATCTGATCTAAGAAAAAAATACTTTAAAAAGGTGTGAATTTTTCAAAAATAGATTCTAGATAAAAAATCCTGGAGATGTTGAAACATTTTTAAGATAACAAGCTGAGTAATGAATCTCAGTGGAAGAAGCCCTTGGTGGTTATAGTTGTGATGTCATTCCTTATAAGTCTGTATAAGTATCTGTCACTAACAGGTAGTTTCCCAGTTGAAATTATATTGAAAAAATGTATAAATAATTTAATACCTTAAAGGGACACGGAAGATGTTGTTGTTTTCTTGGTTGCATAAGAAAGAGGGAACTTCTTAATGTGTCACTGTGTGCTTGTTTCTCAGAGCACAGACACTTGTCCCTGTGTATATATTTACTTTCATTTATTTATTTATTAAGAAGCTCTTATAAGATCTATTTTTTCTGACTGCAATCATATAAATCATGAGCTACAGAGGGCAGGCCCATGCAGGTATTAAGACACAGACTGGTACTGGCTGTGTCCTAGCCTATCAGGGACCACATCTAAGCAGCATGTTGCTGAGAGATGGTCACTGATTGGTTAGTATGAGACACGGCACATCAATCACTGACCATCTCTCAGCAATATTCTGAAACATGCTGCGGAGATGTGGTCCCTGATAGGCTAGGACACGACAGTACAGCATTTTGAAACATGCTGCGGAGACGTTTTCCCTGATAGACTAGGACACCGCACAGCCAGCCTGTGTCTTCATGAGCTGCAGAGGACAGACCCAAGCAGGGACTATTTGTTTATTTTAATAAGAAGTTCAGTTTTTACTGCCTAAAATCAAAGTACAAAATAAAATAAACAAATAGAAAGCTATATTATATACCTAGTAACATCCAGGAGCCTTCCATGTCCCTTCTCTTCTTCTTTACCATCGTGCACCTTTCCTAACCTGAACACATCTCCTTGAAGATCCTTGTCCAACCCGAATACAACTTATCTCCTCTCACCCCAATACTTCTCCTGATCTCTCAGCCTGACTGATCTCGCATCGGGCCCAACACTATCAGTGTCTTGGATAAAAGTGCTATATACAAATCTAGATAAAATAAATCAATTAATAATGCATATACAAAATAACCAAGTCAGAGGCGCTCATCAGAGACCGAACTAACCTTAATAGGTTAGTTCTATGGCCATGATAATCCACTCTGAGAGCAACCTCTTTTAGCTCACTTGTGCCCTTCACATGGAGAAATATCCTGTAGTATATCAGTCTGGTGTCACTCAGAAGAGTGACCCAGCCCCGAAATACCAGGCAATGCTACCCTAAACAGGAGAAACAGCAAACACCAGACGCGTTTTGGCCTTTATGGGCATCGTCAGTGAGGTGCAGCGGAACTCCCTAAATTAGTTATTTTGTAATAATTCAAAAATAAAAATAATTTCGTTTGAAAACGTTGTTGATTGAAGATCTTGGAATATCTAAAGCAAGACGCCCCTGGGCTGGAAGGGTCTGGCTTTTTATCACTACTGAATTTCAGAGGATTGTAGAAGTACTATTATTGGAATGAAGGAGTCTTCTGGATGTCTTACAGGAGCCGACAGTCACGTTATGGAATCATTTCATTCAGAGCTTTGGGCTTCCCAGGGGGCTACAGGTCCAAGTTATGGGAAGTCTTGTAATGAGCAGTGACATCTTATCTACAGCCACAAGACAGATTCTGGGATCACCTAAGGCCGCCCCCTGCCTGGGACACCATGGCTGACGGGGTCACACATTACATGGAACACCATTATTTTCATGCATTTCACATTACTATTATTAGCTTGCTGTTATTATTATTATGCGTCTGATGCTGCAGTGGTCAATGTTGGAATCATGTCAGCCGGAGCTTTGGGCTTCCCAGGGGGCTGTGCAGGTCCAAGTTATGGGAAGTATTGTAAGGAGCAGTGACATCTTATCTGGAGCGGCGAGAGAGATTTGGGGATCACCCAAGGCCTCCTGCTCAGGGAGACGCCCTGGGATCCCCTGACTGATGGCGTCACGCGTAAGACATGGACACGATTCTTTATTTGCATGAAAATAAAACCTATTCAATGAGAAATATTATATTACAACTCAATGGCAGAAAAGCATAACTCACACAGCCATGATACTAGGGACAAGCTTCTCAGTGCAGTTATACATATGAACCAGTTTACTGTGCTATGAGAACATAATTAGGAAAATAAAAACAGATCTTACACATTTACAAAAACAGTCATTCTGGTGCAAAGAAAAAAAAAATATGTTGGTGTATTTTTAACACAACATGTGCTGGACATAATCACAGTGATACATGGCGTGTGTAGACTCAGTGGCTTCTCCGCATTAGAGGGCCAATATATTAGGACACTGCTATCATTATGAGCCATAGCACAAACAGTAACAGTAATTACAAGGGGTCAGGGGGCACCGGAGCGGCCCCTCACACAGGCCCCATGTGTGCTAGGGCTCCGAGGTATACAAGCTCTCAGTGTCCTGAAATGAAAGAGGTACTCAGTGTTACTGTACACTGCAGCATGTTCATGTCCCGGCCTCCTCATTCCTTTCCCTAATATATCTCATAATATTATGTGCACGTCTCCGGATTCCAGATAGATAAGACGCAATATTTTGCTTAAAAAGGAGTAAACACGCGGTTTCCCAGGCACACCTGCTATCAGATCGTTCCAGCAACAACTGCAGCCTTTACCTGATTATTTTACTAAATTCCTAAGAGCAGACAAACAAGGAGAGATGCTCTGCAGACTTAGGTTACAGGCCTGCAGCTGATTAGCCAATCTGTGCACAGTAAATACTGATTTACCACCTGCCAATTATAAGGGCAAATAAGAGAAGAAGGGTCAGAGATGCATGAGAGGTAACTGGTGGGCAGTTAAAGGGATACGGAAGTTCCATGTTTAGAATATGCAATTGCATCTAAATATCATTTTATTAACATGTGCTTAAAAGCAGTTTTCACTCACTGAAACCTTTATAAACAGTCCCTACAAAAGTCCCCCAACAGCAACTCAGTGTTTCTATTGGTAGTAGATGTACTAGCCAATCACAGACACATGGTCAAAAGAGACCATCTTTGGTTGGCTAGTATATCTAGTACTACAGAGACACCGTGTGCATGAGCTGCTAGGGTATAACTGTGTTGGGACTATTTAAAAGGTTTCAGTGAATAAAAACAGAGCGTGTAAGCACTTGTTAATAAAATGTTCTTAAGATGCAAACACAAGTCAGGGAACCTTCCATATCCCTGTAAGACCATTCTCCAACAGTAATTCTGCACACTGTGCCACAAATGAAGATACTGCGCCACTAGATATGACCCAGGAACCGGTCTATAGTCCGAGCTCCTCCGCCATTTACATCTCACACAGAAGAAAACAATGTGATATATTCCCAGCGACGCGCTCCTGCGAGCTTCTTGTAAGACGCACTGTTTAGCGAGTCACATAATAAATATAATAAGACAAGGTCACGATGTGCGGCCCCCACAAGCAGGTGATGGGATGAGCATGTGGGACCCTGCCAACTCACATTTACCAACTTTGTAATTACTTTCAACAAAAACTGCAGGTTCATACGGCGCATAAATATACAGATGAGCAGAATCAGATCGATACGAATAACCCAGGACATCCGGATAGAGCGCTGGTCACTGGGCTGAAAAGCTGACATTCTATTTCTGATGCGCATGGTAGTTACAGTGAAATCCATGAACTAAGTACCAAATGGTGCATGTATGCTGCCTATTCACTCTACCTAAACAAGTTTGGCTTAACTAACCCTCAGGTTGGCCTTATATTTCAGAAATGCTTTGGATAAATATATTTGGCCACTTCCACTGGAAGGCAGCTCAACTTTCCTACTACCCTTTCTGTAAAGTAGTACTTCCTCACATTACGCCTAAATCTTTTACTTTCCAACTACTAATTCATGACCTCTAGTCCATGCGTCCGGGAGCCCATCCCGTCTAAGTCCGAATCTAAAGAATAAACAGTGTTATAAAAACGTACTAGAAGGAAAACTAAATAAAAGCTGGATTTAAATATTGCAATGAATATCAGGACAGATATCAACATCCCCAGTAAGACCCAAATATAAATTACTGTACGTGCACGGGATGAACCTGAGCCGCCATGTTTATCATGGACACAACAAAGGCCAGAACACAAACTACTGGAACAAGGACACAAATTACGTTTATTGATGAGCTGCAAAACAAATATTTGATTAATAATGGGCTCTAAATAGCATGTAATGCTAAAATCCATATATATTTATTTATAGTGTCCCTTTAAAGGCATCAATTTACATAGAGATTAAAGGACATTGTGGCCAATTATTTCTATAAGGATTTCTGAATAATTAAACTTAAGAGTTGGCAAGAATCACACACTATACGCAATTATTATATACCGCGGGGTTACATTTTGTTTGTAGCATTAATTCTCTCCACTACTTTCTCAGGAGATTATGTCCTTATAAACTAATGAGCTTGTAAAACTGTCGTATGATTGTTTCATTGCAGCATAATTGCAAATAAAGGTAATAAATAAGAATCTGTTTTTTAATTGTCATTTAGAAAGAAAATAAAATTGTCTATTTTCAAGTATTATTCTTTAGAAGAGTAATTTAAATATAGGCTGCGAGTGGTTCCTTAAAGCTTTGACATAATATAGATGCCTAAAAGGAGCCATGTTTGAAATGGTATTGGACTAAAGACCAAAGCCTTTGTGGGCACATTTGCACGTCCCTGCCCAAACTCCCAGAATGCAGTGCAATAACTGTATTTCTTGGAATTCTGAGCAGGAAACAAGTTTTTTTTTTTTAAACTTGTTTTAGTACAATTGTCAACACAAATGTACTATTTATTTACTATAGGTAGACCCTCAGTATAAATAAGATCACACAGATTGCACATAAGCGCGTCCGGAGCTCTGCTCCAAAGGAACGAGAGATTCTGCACGGATTTTATGTGAAATTTGGAGTTTAAATGAAAACCAAAAATATTTATACACGTCAAGCATTCTAAGTGTTGATTATAAACAGGAAGCAGAGCATTAAATGGCCACTGTAGCCATATATGTAAAGAACACTGTATGAAGAAATTCTCCAGCTGATGCATAGTCCCTGAATAAAAAGTACAGACAGACCTATTATTATCATTAATTATTTATTTATATACCGGCGACATTTTTTACTGCTCGGGTAGTTACAAACAATACAGAAGTCTGGATTTTCATTTTTGGGAATCCATTTTGTGTTTGTTACATCACATCACAAGAGGTGATCGGGAGTGAGGTTTATAGTTATCAGTTAAGTAAGAAGGAAGCAGTATCGCTGGATAAGATTCAAATGAACACCACATCCCTTCCCCCTCATCGGCCTAAAAGTAGTCCCCTTGAATCAGGAAATGCAACCCCAGCGTTGCTGAAATATTATTATTATTATTATAGTTTAAATATAAACATCCCTCTCACACACATCTTCCAGCAATCTATCATGGATTCCACCAGGGTCCTGCAGAGGCAACTAAATGTATTTTTTCTAATTTCCCTGCTATGTTCTTAATCAGACTCAAGAGTTTTCTCATTGCATTTTACCGGGTAAAAAGTGGCCTTTTATCATATATTTGTCAGTGAATGGCAAGATATGACTTGGGCAGCCTGAGCAATGTGATTATATAAATATATATATATATATATATATATATATATATATATATATATATATACACACACACACACACACAGTAAAACCCCTCTTATCCTATTGCCAGATACGTGTAGTTTCCGGTTAATCGGGAGTCCCCGAATTTAAGGGTCCTTAAACACACCAAAACCCCTCAAAATGTCTTTAAAAATACATTAGCACACAAACTGGGCCATTTAGGCCCAGAAAAAATAATTAGAAATTTTTTTTTAGCATTTTGTTTTTGAAGTCTCGAACTGCCGAATAGTGCCGGTTATGCCGGTTTAGCGGGGGATAATGGGGAATAGTTAGAATCCCAGTTATCTGGCACCCAACTACTGTATATATATATATATACCCCTATTAAAAGCTAAAAAAAAAAGGATTCAGAGTTAAAAAAGAAAATCCAAACATGATTTCTGATAAAACACTAGTTTAAATTATTCTAAATAAACATAGTGTTTATTCAATTTTATTATGTTTTAATGCAAAGGTGATTTTTGGGTTGCCCCCTTTATAAGAGACAGACGACCATCCCTAGCGGCTCTATAATTTCTGCAGCCTACAAGCCTGACAGACGGAGGGGTCTGTTGTTCATCCTCCCGGCACGGAGCGATCGATCCCAATCCAATCTGGCCCAATTGATTTCCTCGGCTGGTGAGAGATCACATTTACAATCTGACACCAACAGCTTCACGTCCGACTCAGAGCCAGGAGACGTCTTCTGGTCTCAGCTCGTACACAATGCGACGTGGGAATAAATATTGAAAAAGCTATTTGACCACAGGAGTGGTAAACAAGGCTAACCCCTGGGGAGCAGGAATTGTACTCAAACCTACATCTGCCTGATGGCTCTATTAACACATTCACTGCCAGATCTGTGCATCAAGCATGACCGGCGAGTTCCCCAGAGTGGCTTCTATGAAGTTTATGACTGTAATCCTAAAAAAAATCTGTGTCCTCAACAACAGGAAATCATAAGAACATTAAAATAATTATGAAAAGCAAAGATCGGCTTTCCCAGAACCCTTGACCCGACTCTCATTCTCATACAGTGAATTAAAAGCTTTTGGGCTTCTTATTTTACAGATATTTCTTACTTCCCCCAGTGAATGTTTGACCAAAAATGCCATCATCCCATGAAGATCTCCAGGAAGGAAATCCAGGACCTACATGTTGGAGAGAGTCCGTTCTGCTTCGGTGCTTATATTGTGTTAGCATATAATACAGAGAAAATACAGCAATAATATCATTTTTCAAACCTAAAAGTAAATAAAAGATACCATGAGGTCTGGGGACGCTTTTGAGAGATATTTTATATATAATTTGCTGTAAAAAATAAAGTTAAAGTCTTGTATGTAACAAAACATTAGCAGGAATGCAAGACAGGATCATAAAAGTGTATGGAAGTTTCCCTGTGTTTCTCTAATCTAACACAAGCTGCTTATATCAGACACGCACATTACACTGAGTCATTCTATACACAAACAAAATTATTTTATTTAAAAATAAAACTTGTTTTCCACACCCCCAAAGCTGCTTAGATAGGCACAGTGTACCTACCAATAGAAAAACTGAATTTGGGTATAGATTTTAACCTTCAAACCAGTAGCAGCTCAATGCAGAGATCAACAGATCAGTGTCTGACTCCTCCTTACTTCCTGTTCCCCAGTGAAAGCAGGACTACATATCCCATGATTCTTTTGTGCATATACTGGCTTTACAGATGGAAACAATGTATTAGCTGCCTGTGATTGGCCAAAACAGAGGGGTGGTAACTCTGCTAAATCTACTGCTTGCAAATTCAAGAGATTTAGCAAACATCAGATTAAGTTTATTAATGTTTATTTTGGTATTTTTTCATGCAAAACAATGCTCTCATACACTATGGATTCTCCTCTATCAGATGCTTAGATATGTCTTTAAAAAAAAAAATCTTCTATTTAGATGACTCTGTGTGCATGGGAGATTTCATCTTAGTCTGTTTATATATTTGTTATCCTTCCTCTTCCAGTGACTTCTTTTGTCAAGTGTGTGATTTAGATAGGTATTTTTTAATGCAAGTGAATAGAGATCTGAATCTATAATCTTTCCCACTCTCCCTGGTTTCTAATCCTTTTCGTTACAGAGACAAAATGACAGTCATCATTAAAGCAAAGCTTATACAAATGTTACAAATTAAAGTCGACATTAATTATGTAACATTTTGAACATTATCAAGTCAAGTTCTTCAAAAAGAGAATATTATAAACATGACGCTTCAGTTGGCCTTTAAGTTTGATTCAAATAAACATCTGTTTGCAATTGCAGAAATCCCCCAAAATCTAGATTTCAACCCCAGATAAAATCATGAAAATACATTTACAATGTGTTGTTTCATTTCTCTTGTTACATTGTATCTCCAGGTAGTGCTAATGTTACTGTATTGCTTGTTACATTGTATCTCCAGGTAATGAGAATGTTATTGTATTGCTTGTTACGTTGTATCTCCAGGTAATGAGAATGTTACTGTATTGCTTGTTACATTGTATCTCCAGGTAATGAGAATGTTACTGTATTGCTTGTTACGTTGTATCTCCAGGTAGTGAGAATGTTATTGTATTGCTGTTGTTACATTGTATCTCTAGGTAATGAGAATGTTACTGTATTGCTCTTGTTACATTGTATCTACAGGTAATGAGAATGTTACTGTATTGCTTGTTACATTGTATCTCCAGGTAATGAGAATGTTATTGTATTGCTCTTGTTACATTGTATCTCCAGGTAGTGCTAATGTTACTGTATTGCTCTTGTTACATTGTATCTCCAGGTAATGAGAATGTTACTGTATTGCTCGTTACATTGTATCTCCAGGTAATGGAAATGTTACTGTATTGCTCGTTACATTGTATCTCCAGGTAATGAGAATTTTATTGTATTGCTCGTTACATTGTATCTCCAGGTAGTGAGAATGTTATTGTATTGCTCTTGTTATATTGTATCTCCAGGTAATGAGAATGTTACTGTATTGGTCTTGTTACATTGTATCTCTAGGTAATGAGAATGTTACTGTATTGCTTGTTACATTGTATCTCCAGGTAATGAGAATGTTACTGTATTGCTCTTGTTACATTGTATCTGTAGGTAATGAGAATGATATTGTATTGCTTGTTACATTGTATCTCCAGGTAATGAGAATGTTACTGTATTGCTTGTTACATTGTATCTCCAGGTAATGAGAATGTTATTGTATTGCTTGTTACATTGTATCTCTAGGTAATGGAAATGTTACTGTATTGCTTGTTACATTGTATCTCGAGGTAATGAGAATGTTACTGTATTGCTTGTTACATTGTATCTCCAGGTAATGAGAATGTTACTGTATTGCTTGTTACATTGTATCTCCAGGTAATGAGAATGTTATTGTATTGCTTGTTACATTGTATCTCTAGGTAATGGAAATGTTACTGTATTGCTTGTTACATTGTATCTCGAGGTAATGAGAATGTTACTGTATTGCTTGTTACATTGTATCTCCAGGTAATGAGAATGTTACTGTATTGCTTGTTACATTGTATCTCCAGGTAATGAGAATGTTACTGTATTGCTTGTTACATTGTATCTCCAGGTAATGAGAATGTTACTGTATTGCTTGTTACATTGTATCTCCAGGTAATGAGAATGTTACTGTATTGCTTGTTACATTGTATCTCCAGGTAATGAGAATGTTATTGTATTGCTTGTTACATTGTATCTCCAGGTAATGAGAATGTTACTGTATTGCTCTTGTTACATTGTATCTCCAGATAATAAGAATGTTATTGTATTGCTTGTCACATTGTATCTCCAGGTAATGAGAATGTTACTGTATTGCTCTTGTTACATTGTATCTCCAGGTAATGAGAATGTTATTGCATTGCTCGTTACATTGTATCTCCAGGTAATGAGAATGTTACTGTATTGCTCTTGTTACATTGTATCTCCAGGTAATGAGAATGTTACTGTATTGCTTGTTACATTGTATCTCTAGGTAATGAGAATGTTACTGTATTGCTCTTGTTACATTGTATCTCCAGGTAATGAGAATGTTACGATATTGCTTGTTACATTGTATCTCCAGGTAGTGCTAATGTTACTGTATTGCTCGTTACATTGTATCTCCAGGTAATGAGAATGTTATTGTATTGTATCTCCAGGTAATGAGAATGTTACTGTATTGCTTGTTACATTGTATCTCCAGGTAATGAGAATGTTACTGTATTGCTCTTGTTACATTGTATCTCCAGGTAATGAGAATGTTACTGTATTGCTTGTTACATTGTATCTCCAGGTAATGAGAATGTTACTGTATTGCTTGTTACATTGTATCTCCAGGTAATGAGAATGTTACTGTATTGCTCTTGTTACATTGTATCTGTAGGTAATGAGAATGATATTGTATTGCTTGTTACATTGTATCTCCAGGTAATGAGAATGTTACTGTATTGCTTGTTACATTGTATCTCCAGGTAATGGAAATGTTACTGTATTGCTTGTTACATTGTATCTCCAGGTAATGAGAATTTTATTGTATTGCTTGTTACATTGTATCTCCAGGTAATGAGAATGTTACTGTATTGCTCTTGTTACATTGTATCTGTAGGTAATGAGAATGATATTGTATTGCTTGTTACATTGTATCTCCAGGTAATGAGAATGTTACTGCATTGCTTGTTACATTGTATCTCCAGGTAATGAGAATGTTACTGCATTGCTTGTTACATTGTATCTCCAGGTAATGAGAATGATATTGTATTGCTTGTTACATTGTATCTCCAGGTAATGAGAATGTTACTGCATTGCTTGTTACATTGTATCTCCAGGTAATGAGAATGTTACTGTATTGCTTGTTACATTGTATCTCCAGGTAATGAGAATGTTACTGTATTGCTTGTTACATTGTATCTCCAGGTAATGAGAATGTTATTGTATTGTATCTCCAGGTAATGAGAATGTTATTGTATTGCTTGTTACATTGTATCTCGAGGTAATGAGAATGTTACTGTATTGCTTGTTACATTGTATCTCCAGGTAATGAGAATGTTACTGTATTGCTTGTTACATTGTATCTCCAGGTAATGAGAATGTTACTGTATTGCTTGTTACATTGTATCTCCAGGTAATGAGAATGTTACTGTATTGCTTGTTACATTGTATCTCCAGGTAATGAGAATGTTACTGTATTGCTTGTTACATTGTATCTCTAGGTAATGAGAATGTTACTGTATTGCTTGTTACATTGTATCTCCAGGTGATGAGAATGTTACTGTATTGCTTGTTACATTGTATCTCCAGGTAATGAGAATGTTACTGTATTGCTTGTTACATTGTATCTCCAGGTAATGAGAATGTTATTGTATTGCTCTTGTTACATTGTATCTCCAGGTTGTGAGAATGTTATTGTATTGCTTGTTACATTGTATCTCTAGGTAATGAGAATGTTACTGTATTGCTTGTTACATTGTATCTCCAGGTGATGAGAATGTTACTGTATTGCTTGTTACATTGTATCTCCAGGTAGTGAGAATGTTATTGTATTGCTTGTTACATTGTATCTCCAGGTAGTGAGAATGTTATTGTATTGCTTGTTACATTGTATCTCCAGGTAATGAGAATGTTACTGTATTGCTTGTTACATTGTATCTCCAGGTAATGAGAATGTTGCTGTATTGCTTGTTACATTGTATCTCCAGGTAATGAGAATGTTACTGTATTGCTTGTTACATTGTATCTCCAGGTAATGAGAATGTTACTGTATTGCTTGTTACATTGTATCTCCAGGTAATGAGAATGTTACTGTATTGCTTGTTACATTGTATCTCCAGGTAATGAGAATGTTACTGTATTGCTTGTTACATTGTATCTCTAGGTAATGAGAATGTTACTGTATTGCTTGTTACATTGTATCTCCAGGTAACGAGAATGTTATTGTACTGCTTGTTACATTGTATTTCTAGGTAATGGAAATGTTACTGTATTGCTTGTTACATTGTATCTCCAGGTAATGGAAATGTTACTGTATTGCTTGTTACATTGTATCTCCAGGTAATGGAAATGTTACTGTATTGCTTGTTACATTGTATCTCGAGGTAATGAGAATGTTACTGTATTGCTTGTTACATTGTATCTCCAGGTAATGAGAATGTTACTGTATTGCTTGTTACATTGTATCTCCAGGTAATGAGAATGTTACTGTATTGCTTGTTACATTGTATCTCCAGGTAATGAGAATGTTACTGTATTGCTTGTTACATTGTATCTCCAGGTAATGAGAATGTTACTGTATTGCTTGTTACATTGTATCTCTAGGTAATGAGAATGTTACTGTATTGCTTGTTACATTGTATCTCCAGGTGATGAGAATGTTACTGTATTGCTTGTTACATTGTATCTCCAGGTAATGAGAATGTTACTGTATTGCTTGTTACATTGTATCTCCAGGTAATGAGAATGTTATTGTATTGCTCTTGTTACATTGTATCTCCAGGTTGTGAGAATGTTATTGTATTGCTTGTTACATTGTATCTCTAGGTAATGAGAATGTTACTGTATTGCTTGTTACATTGTATCTCCAGGTGATGAGAATGTTACTGTATTGCTTGTTACATTGTATCTCCAGGTAGTGAGAATGTTATTGTATTGCTTGTTACATTGTATCTCCAGGTAGTGAGAATGTTATTGTATTGCTTGTTACATTGTATCTCCAGGTAATGAGAATGTTACTGTATTGCTTGTTACATTGTATCTCCAGGTAATGAGAATGTTGCTGTATTGCTTGTTACATTGTATCTCCAGGTAATGAGAATGTTACTGTATTGCTTGTTACATTGTATCTCCAGGTAATGAGAATGTTACTGTATTGCTTGTTACATTGTATCTCCAGGTAATGAGAATGTTACTGTATTGCTTGTTACATTGTATCTCCAGGTAATGAGAATGTTACTGTATTGCTTGTTACATTGTATCTCTAGGTAATGAGAATGTTACTGTATTGCTTGTTACATTGTATCTCCAGGTAACGAGAATGTTATTGTACTGCTTGTTACATTGTATTTCTAGGTAATGGAAATGTTACTGTATTGCTTGTTACATTGTATCTCCAGGTAATGGAAATGTTACTGTATTGCTTGTTACATTGTATCTCCAGGTAATGGAAATGTTACTGTATTGCTTGTTACATTGTATCTCCAGGTAATGGAAATGTTACTGTATTGCTTGTTACATTGTATCTCCAGGTAATGAGAATGTTATTGTATTGCTTGTTACATTGTATCTCCAGGTAATGAGAATGTTACTGTATTGCTCTTGTTACATTGTATCTCCAGATAATAAGAATGTTATTGTATTGCTTGTCACATTGTATCTCCAGGTAATGAGAATGTTACTGTATTGCTCTTGTTACATTGTATCTCCAGGTAATGAGAATGTTATTGCATTGCTCGTTACATTGTATCTCCAGGTAATGAGAATGTTACTGTATTGCTCTTGTTACATTGTATCTCCAGGTAATGAGAATGTTACTGTATTGCTTGTTACATTGTATCTCTAGGTAATGAGAATGTTACTGTATTGCTCTTGTTACATTGTATCTCCAGGTAATGAGAATGTTACGATATTGCTTGTTACATTGTATCTCCAGGTAGTGCTAATGTTACTGTATTGCTCGTTACATTGTATCTCCAGGTAATGAGAATGTTATTGTATTGTATCTCCAGGTAATGAGAATGTTACTGTATTGCTTGTTACATTGTATCTCCAGGTAATGAGAATGTTACTGTATTGCTCTTGTTACATTGTATCTCCAGGTAATGAGAATGTTACTGTATTGCTTGTTACATTGTATCTCCAGGTAATGAGAATGTTACTGTATTGCTTGTTACATTGTATCTCCAGGTAATGAGAATGTTACTGTATTGCTCTTGTTACATTGTATCTGTAGGTAATGAGAATGATATTGTATTGCTTGTTACATTGTATCTCCAGGTAATGAGAATGTTACTGTATTGCTTGTTACATTGTATCTCCAGGTAATGGAAATGTTACTGTATTGCTTGTTACATTGTATCTCCAGGTAATGAGAATTTTATTGTATTGCTTGTTACATTGTATCTCCAGGTAATGAGAATGTTACTGTATTGCTCTTGTTACATTGTATCTGTAGGTAATGAGAATGATATTGTATTGCTTGTTACATTGTATCTCCAGGTAATGAGAATGTTACTGCATTGCTTGTTACATTGTATCTCCAGGTAATGAGAATGTTACTGCATTGCTTGTTACATTGTATCTCCAGGTAATGAGAATGATATTGTATTGCTTGTTACATTGTATCTCCAGGTAATGAGAATGTTACTGCATTGCTTGTTACATTGTATCTCCAGGTAATGAGAATGTTACTGTATTGCTTGTTACATTGTATCTCCAGGTAATGAGAATGTTACTGTATTGCTTGTTACATTGTATCTCCAGGTAATGAGAATGTTATTGTATTGTATCTCCAGGTAATGAGAATGTTATTGTATTGCTTGTTACATTGTATCTCGAGGTAATGAGAATGTTACTGTATTGCTTGTTACATTGTATCTCCAGGTAATGAGAATGTTACTGTATTGCTTGTTACATTGTATCTCCAGGTAATGAGAATGTTATTGTATTGCTTGTTACATTGTATCTCCAGGTAATGAGAATGTTACTGTATTGCTTGTTACATTGTATCTCCAGGTAATGAGAATGTTACTGTATTGCTTGTTACATTGTATCTCTAGGTAATGAGAATGTTACTGTATTGCTTGTTACATTGTATCTCCAGGTGATGAGAATGTTACTGTATTGCTTGTTACATTGTATCTCCAGGTAATGAGAATGTTACTGTATTGCTTGTTACATTGTATCTCCAGGTAATGAGAATGTTATTGTATTGCTCTTGTTACATTGTATCTCCAGGTTGTGAGAATGTTATTGTATTGCTTGTTACATTGTATCTCTAGGTAATGAGAATGTTACTGTATTGCTTGTTACATTGTATCTCCAGGTGATGAGAATGTTACTGTATTGCTTGTTACATTGTATCTCCAGGTAGTGAGAATGTTATTGTATTGCTTGTTACATTGTATCTCCAGGTAGTGAGAATGTTATTGTATTGCTTGTTACATTGTATCTCCAGGTAATGAGAATGTTACTGTATTGCTTGTTACATTGTATCTCCAGGTAATGAGAATGTTGCTGTATTGCTTGTTACATTGTATCTCCAGGTAATGAGAATGTTACTGTATTGCTTGTTACATTGTATCTCCAGGTAATGAGAATGTTACTGTATTGCTTGTTACATTGTATCTCCAGGTAATGAGAATGTTACTGTATTGCTTGTTACATTGTATCTCCAGGTAATGAGAATGTTACTGTATTGCTTGTTACATTGTATCTCTAGGTAATGAGAATGTTACTGTATTGCTTGTTACATTGTATCTCCAGGTAACGAGAATGTTATTGTACTGCTTGTTACATTGTATTTCTAGGTAATGGAAATGTTACTGTATTGCTTGTTACATTGTATCTCCAGGTAATGGAAATGTTACTGTATTGCTTGTTACATTGTATCTCCAGGTAATGGAAATGTTACTGTATTGCTTGTTACATTGTATCTCCAGGTAATGGAAATGTTACTGTATTGCTTGTTACATTGTATCTCCAGGTAATGACATAATTCCTGTTTCTCGCCCTTCTCACCGGTTCTCCTAATCTAAACACAATCTGGCCGTGGCCCCTGGGACCCCGCGCCTCCTGTCTTGCTTTGTTTCATTGTGATTTTATTCCATATGACAGAGCCAGCTCGGACCCCAGAGCAGAGATTACAGAGGAGGGACTTAATGCAAACCTCACGTAAATAGTGAGGTGTTTTGTGAAGAAAATCATTTCTAAGCACCCGATTTGTAATTTCTCCAATAATTCCTCGGTTTTTAACAAATAATAATAAAAAATAAATAAAATCAACATTTAAATAAAACATTTGATATGGTCAGCTCTGTATAAAAAAATATATTAAATTTGAGAGTCTCATCAACAATAATATTAAAATAATAATAGTTAAATAATAATAATAATAATAACGAGCACTGAGAACGGTCTGGTAGTCTTTACAGTAAACCATTCCTGATATATTCAGCATTGTTTATTATGCTAATGTGCAGCTACTAATTAGTAGATCAGAGAGCTTGATAAATGTGGGGGAGGGGATTTAGTTTCGTAATAACATTGGGGTAGAATGTTTTTGCCCCCACAATGTTACTAATTAGCACTTGAAAGCAGTGAATTAGAATTAGTGAATGGTTCATTTGCATATCAAATGTCACACAAAAAATGCTAATATCTCAGAAATGGCAGCACAATATCTACTCAGATTGTAATGAACTTACATTTGAACTTTGTGCTTCTCTCCACCCCTGCGAGGTGCCAATGGAGTAATTAATTCTTTTACCTAGATTAGCTTACAAAAGCCACTGCAGGAAAGGAGGCAGATAAAGACTACGAGTGGGACAAGAAAAAAAGATCCCTATCAGGACTATCCTCTGGGCAGATTCTCTTGGATTGTAGATAAAGAGGAACATATCTAAGTTTTAAAGGCTATTCATTTTTTTTCTGACCAGACTGATTTTATTGCCAACCAGTAATTAAATAAACCATGGAAGCCCTATTGGAGGAGCACTGCAGTGGCCCTTTAAGATGAGGTTCTGACAGTCCGGTTCTAGCCCAGGTCCCATGCCCCCTCTGGGTGACACGTCCTGGTCCATCAGACAGACAGATGTGATTCATAGCTCGGCGCAGCGGAGCTTACACTCTGTCATAGCCGTGGATCAGTGGGATTAGCGCCGCGCTGCAGCGCAGGGACAGATTACACAAACTGATTATGTCTCCATATAATCCTCACATTGCTCGGCATATTACAGATTATATTTACCTGCTCAGGCTGAACAAGTCATTTACAGGCAAAAATATATAAAAGGGCCACCATACACCCCAAAAAACTCACCCCGAGAAAACAGAATCTAAGAGCATAAAAAAGCAGGAAAAGTCATAGAGCTGGTTTTAATTAGACATAAACACATGTAGTTGTCTCTGTAGGATCCTGGAGGAATCCATGACATTACTGGAAGTTGTGTGTGTAAATGGGGAGTGTAAGGTTGCAGTGACTGATGCAAGGAGTCTGCTTCTGGGCCATTGAGAGGGAATGGTGTGGTGACAACTTCACTCTTACCCAGTGATCAAACAAAGGCATCTCAACCCTGTAATCCAGCTCTTAGGATGTGATGTAACAAACACAAAATGGATTCCTATACTAAAACAGCTCCATTGCTTTCTGCTTACACAGCTGCTAATATTGTTAGTTTGGGGTATAATTGGCATTTAACCATTTCAGTGCAAGAGAAATGCTTTGTCCTCTCCTAGCCCACCCAGACCTGTCTTGACCCCATTACTCTCTTACAGTAAGGGGTACCTCATTTGGGATTGTGTACCCGTTTTGCGCTGGTGGCCCGTTATCAGGAATCGCTGTATAAACTCAACTCCAGGATTATGGATTTAGAGTAAAAAATTAAAATGCAAATGAAAAACCGAAAAAAAACAATGTTTCTAATCTGCAGGAACATTAATCGGACCGAGCGGCTCCGACGTGTTTTTTTTTTGCCTCATTAAATAACATCCACGTAGAGCTTTATTACTTTGTGTGATATGAACCTAAAACAGGGATTGTAATGGAGGATAAGAGACCGCGGCGCCTGACGTAAGACAAGATTAGATAAAAATATATCTGCTTGTGTTGTAGGTGCTTCCATGTAGGATTGCTACTCTGCTTGTAGTCTGAGGGGGAGGGTTAACTATTCTGCTATCCGGTTCTATTTACAAGGGGCTCTTTTAATTGTCAGCCTTTCAACATAACTGAATAGAGATCATATATGAATCCATGCTTCCTCCCATTCCTGCTGCCAATAAAGTAAAACTGATTATAATAGTTAAACATTTTAACTTTCTAATACATTTTACCCATTACCAAGTCACGTTCTTCATAAGAGCATACTATAAGTAAGTAACTCATCAGGGGTCCTTTAAAGGATGTTCTGCCACCCTGTGATGCCCAGAACTAGAGACCTACTGAGCCGTGTACAGAGGAGTTTCTGGGTCACCATCCTGTTTGGTGCCTCTATCAGAACAAGGACAATTATATTAAAGGGATATGTGCGGTTCCTGAGTGTTACTCCCTGGGTATCTATTTACAGACAGGTACTTTATATGATTAGGAAGTGCTTATAAGCTCTGTATTTACGGACTAAAATTAAATGAAATGTGCCTGTATTGGTCTGCCCTCTGCAGCTCATGAAGACACAGTGTCTGTAGGTCTGGATGTGATCATCACTTTGCAACAATTCTGCAGAAAGGGGAGGGAGAGAGAGTGAGATGGAGGGGGGGAGAGAGTGAGATGGAGGGGGGGAGAGAGAGTGAGATGGAGGGGGGGAGAGAGAGTGAGATGGAGGGGGGGAGAGAGTGAGATGGAGGGGGGGAGAGAGTGAGATGGAGGGGGGGAGAGTGTGAGATGGAGGGGGGGAGAGAGTGAGATGGAGGGGGGGAGAGAGTGAGATGGAAGGGGGAGAGAGTGAGATGGAAGGGGGAGAGAGTGAGATGGAAGGGGGAGAGAGTGAGATGGAAGGGGGAGAGAGTGAGATGAAAGGGAGAGAGAGTGAGATGGAGGGGGGAGAGAGTGAGATGGAAGGGGGAGAGAGTGAGAGATGGAAGGGGGAGAGAGTGAGATGGAAGGGGGAGAGAGTGAGATGGAAGGGGGAGAGAGTGAGATGGAAGGGGGAGAGAGTGAGAGATGGAAGGGGGAGAGAGTGAGATGGAAGGGGGAGAGAGTGAGATGGAAGGGGGAGAGAGTGAGATGGAAGGGGGAGAGAGTGAGATGGAAGGGGGAGAGAGAGAGATGGAAGGGGGAGAGAGTGAGATGGAAGGGGGAGAGAGTGAGATGGAAGGGGGAGAGAGTGAGATGGAAGGGGGAGAGAGTGAGATGGAAGGGGGAGAGAGTGAGATGGAAGGGGGAGAGAGTGAGATGGAAGGGGGAGAGAGTGAGATGGAAGGGGGAGAGAGTGAGATGGAAGGGGGAGAGAGTGAGATGGAAGGGGGAGAGAGTGAGATGGAAGGGGGAGAGAGTGAGATGGAAGGGGGAGAGAGTGAGATGGAGGGGGGAGAGAGAGTGAGATGGAAGGGGGATAGAGAGAGATGGAAGGGGGAGAGAGTGAGATGGAAGGGGGAGAGAGTGAGATGGAAGGGGGAGAGAGTGAGATGGAGGGGGGAGAGAGTGAGATGGAAGGGGGAGAGAGTGAGATGGAAGGGGGAGAGAGTGAGATGGAGGGGTAGAGAGAGTGAGATGGAGGGGGAGGGAGTGAGATGGAGGAGGGGGAGGGAGTGAGATGGAGGGGGAGGGAGGGGGAGGGAGTGAGATGGAGGGGGAGGGAGTGAGATGGAGGGGGAGGGAGTGAGATGGAGGGGGGAGAGAGTGAGATGGAAGGGGGAGAGAGTGAGATGGAAGGGGGAGAGAGTGAGATGGAAGGGGGAGAGAATGAGATGGAGGGGGAGAGAGAGGGGAGAGAGGGGTGAAAAGTGGAGAGGGGGTAAATATAGAGAGATAGGGGGCCCAGAGAGAGAAAGGGATAGGGGTCCCAGAGAGAGAAAGAGATAGGGGGCAAAGAGAGAGAAAGAGATAGGGGGCAAAGAGAGAGAAAGAGATAGGGGGCAAAGAGAGAGAAAGAGATAGGGGGCAAAGAGAGAGAAAGAGATAGGGGGCGAAGAGAGAGAAAGAGATAGGGGGCAAAGAGAGAGAAAGAGATAGGGGGCATAGAGAGAGAAAGAGATAGGGGGCAAAGAGAGAGAAAGAGATAGGGGGCACAGAGAGAGAAAGAGATAGGGGGCAAAGAGAGAGAAAGAGATAGGGGGCAAAGAGAGAGAAAGAGATAGGGGGCAAAGAGAAAGAGATAGGGGGCAAAGAGAGAGAAAGAGATAGGGGGCACAGAGAGAGAAAGAGATAGGGGGCAAAGAGAGAGAAAGAGATAGGGGGCACAGAGAGAGAAAGAGATGGGGGGCAAAGAGAGAGAAAGAGATAGGGGGCAAAGAGAGAGAAAGAGATAGGGGGCAAAGAGAGAGAAAGAGATAGGGGGCAAAGAGAGAGAAAGAGATAGGGGGCACAGAGAGAGAAAAACAACAGACAGCTGAAGATACCTTACTGTCATTTAGGACAGGCAAGTTACTAGTATTGTATATGAGAGGCTGTGGCTGACAGATGTGCCTGGCGTGCTGCGGTCCATAGGGTCATGGAGAGTAGGTCATGACTGAACAGATAAACAAATTCTAACCCAAATTGGCACAGTGGATTCCAGTCACTGGACCTCTGCAACACACGGCAGGTCTGATGTAGGAGCCAAAAACCATTCTGGGGGGATACAGCTCACGGTATACAAAGTCGAACAACAGCTTCTATACACATTATTTTTTGTTTAGTTGTTCAGTCGGGTCCAACTCTTTGAGACCGCAGCACGCCAGGCATATCCTTCAGCCACTGCCACAGTGAGCGCAATCAAGTTCATACATACACACATTGCAATATCCGGGGGTAGGGGCATATGTCCCCCCTCGCTCACCCAGTTCCTACACCCAAGGATATGGCGCAAGCAGTAACAGACAAGTGTCCATCTGTGATCCCGACACTGCAATATCCGGCCCGGACCAGTAAGAAGATTAGAGGGATGAGGCCTCACGGAGCAGCAAATTACAGTGATACGCAGAGCAGCCAAACAAATCACATTACCACGAGGAACACAAGAAGCTCTGTGTGCTCATGAGTTTACATCAGTTCAAGAGCAGCGATAAGATCTGGATGAGGAAGCAAAGCATAAAGCGAAGCGCGTGGAGTAACCACCGGGCAGGATAATTATAGGCTAACCAGCACAACTAATTCCCACATACTGGGCCATGCGTGTAACTGTACCATGCGTGTATCAGGCCAAGTATGTAACTGGGCCATTCCTGCAACTGGGCCATTCCTGCAACTGGGCCATTCCTGCAACTGGGCCATTCCTGCAACTGGGCCATTCCTGCAACTGGGCCACTCCTGCAACTGGGCCACTCCTGCAACTGGGCCACGCCTGCAACTGGGCCACGCCTGCAACTGGGCCACGCCTGCAACTGGGCCACGCCTGCAACTGGGCCATATGTGTAACTGCACCATGCGTGTAACTGGGCCATGCATGTAACTGCACCATGAGTGAAACAGGCCATGTTTTACGCTTTACAGATACTGGTGGATACCCCACGGAACCAGCAAAAAAATCCAATAGATTAGAGATAGTAAATTATTAAATAAAATAAAAAACCTTAAAAGGCCACTTTTTTCCCTTATACTCTTTCATAGGACGGCGTGTGAACGGTTCTTTTTTTACACATTACATCCTAATTCAGGGGTGGGCAAGTTCGGTCCTGGAGGGCCGCAAACTGCCCAGGATTCGAGGATATCCCTGCTGTGTGCAGGTGAGACTATAGATTCTTCAGTCATCCTGATTGATTGACCTGTTCACAGAAATAAAATCCTCAAATCCTGGCCTGTGTGCAGCCCTCTAGGACTGTTATTGCCTATTATATAAAATGATGCTGCAGCTGAATCTACCATTTTATTTTCTGCTAATTAATTCCCTGGCGGTACTTTCCACAGCCTACTGGAAAACGTATTGCAAGGGTCCACCCACCTGAGGAAGTAGCAGACACAATCAGATCAGAAATCCATAGCATAGAAGAATTGCTAAAAATAATTAGAACATGTAAAAATTATTTTTTTTTATTTTTTAAACCATTTACATATTCATAAAGACCCAATAAACATGAGCACAGCGGCGCTAAGTAGTGACATGTAGCTTAAAAAATGATAATGTTTAACCCTTTGACTGACTGAGGGAAGGTCTACAAGGTTCTGCAAAGGGTTAATGCACCGTTCTGGCAGTTAGGGAGTTATTGATGAAGAACAATATATAATTACATTATCCTCCATGTAATTCTCAGATTCCTAAGGGAAGTACAGCCGCCATTTTTTTGACGGATTACACTATAAATGGTGCTCTCTCTCGCGTGTGTGCGATCTGTATTTCTGCCTTCTTATAATAAGACCTGACCTGCATGGCGCCATCTCCCAGCATGCCACAGATTTATTTATCACAATGATCAGTGACAGTAATTGGCCAATTGATAAACTCCTTACAATTAAAGGGCCACTGTAGCACCCAACCAATATATAGACAAAATATCAGTTCTTGAAAAACATAAATTCAACTTGGCTTTTAAACCTTACATTTGCACGTCAGGGACTTGCAGAACTCTTCTACTCCACTCCCTTTAGGTGGTCATGGTTTGGAGAAGATCTGCCCAAGAGGC
Source organism: Discoglossus pictus (assembly GCA_027410445.1). Classification (NCBI taxonomy): domain Eukaryota; kingdom Metazoa; phylum Chordata; class Amphibia; order Anura; family Alytidae; genus Discoglossus; species Discoglossus pictus. The sequence goes on from CM050173.1 coordinate 110,020,127, forward strand.
TGACCTTAAAAAAATTCTGACCAGTCTGTTTTCCAGCAACAGACTCTTTATCTGCCATTATAGAAATCTTTACTTGCAGTGAGGCAGATAAATACTGCTATTGGGGTAGCCACCTGGGCAGATCATCTCATAGATAGTAATAGACTGCTGGCCTCTCTATCTAACACCTCTTACTGTAAAAGGGTTAAAGGAGCACTGTAGTGCATTTATAAGTAAAGCTCATGGGCTTCTTTGCTGGGTAAAAACTATTATACATAGCAGGGCATTTAGAAAAAATAAAAATAAAAGTTAACATTTTTTGTTGAGCTTTTAAATTGTGTGTTTTTTCCTCAAGCAGAGCAGTGTAACTCCTCCTATCTGTGTCTATCAGTGGCGTGGCCATCTCTTGTTGTGCTGGACTGGAAACAAAGTCTGGCCAGTGTAAGTTCTGCCTCAAACTGAGCATGCTCAGTAAAGGAGGTGGTGCTTATGATGGTTCATGCACTTACTGGGTGGGACCTATGGGGCAGCTGCAAGTATGTTACAATAGAGCTATTACCTCTGTGTAAGCAGTAGGGACGGAGCTATTGATGTCATGGGGCAGGGCCAGTGACATCAGCCCAGGCTGCTTCCAAGCTCCATGCTGGCCATGCCCCTGACAGGCACAGGTAGGAGGACATATACAGCTCTGCTTGAGAGGAAAACAGAAAGTTTAAGGGCTTAGGAAAAATATTAACTTCTATGTATTTATACTGAATTGCCTGTACCCAGCAAACAAACATATGAGCCTTACATGTAAATAGTAAAACCCTGAAGATTTGTGAAGTATCTAACAAAAAACAACAAAAAACAAGATCCATGGAAGCCATGAACAGCAATACACAGCAGAAGGATTTTACCCAATCAGAGTAATCGATCCTCTGCGGTGCTCTGCAATGCTCTGCTGAACCGCCATCTCTGACAGGACCAGAGGAATAATAAAGGTTTCATGCTTTTTTCCATCAGTTGTCAGTAATTTGTTTGCAGGATAAAGCTTTGTCTGGACAGCAACCTCCTGGAAAACAATTTACTAAATGTTGGTTGTCATTCAGCTTAGGAGATCCTCCCACCAGATTACTCTTGCCATCAGTAACTAATCACATCCTTTTGTATATGGCTCCTTATGTGTTACTGTTGACTGATAATTTAGAAGCCATATGCAAAACAAACATAATCCAAGGATGTAGTGTGTGGTCTTGTGACCAGCACCTGATTGGTGGACTGATCCCATTGTTATTAGTAAAGAACATTTACTTCCAGGTACAGAGCCTCTACATACTAACTAATTAGTGACCAGCTTTAAGCAGCATTTTGCAAAGTACAGCTGAGACATGGTCCCTGATAGGCTAGGACACTATACTGCACATCCAGCCCTACTGAGTCTGTGTCTACATACACTACAGAGGGTAGACCCATACAGGGACTGTTTGTTTGATTCTAGGCAATAACACCAAAACACTTCTTAAAAAATAAAGTAGATGTCAGTAAATAGATACCCAGGGATATTATATACCTAGTAACACCCAGGAACCTGCCATATCCACTTTAAGAGCTTAAGTGGGGGACTGTAATTAATGATCCCGTAAGTGTTAATTTAACCCTGTATGAACACAAGGTGAGGTAATTAGTATTCCACGTGCTATAGAGCCACTAATTGCCCCAACTGTATTCACACAGTGTTAAACCTAAATCATGGCATTCCAGTTCCTGCCTTAGCCAGACACAGATAGGGGGATCTCCACCTCCCTGCTCTGGGGGCTACGGCAAGTTATAGCTGTGAGATTCAGACATGTCCATTAGGCCTTTATTCAAGACTTCAGAAGGGGGATTACTGAACGATTGGGAAGACCCCAGACTTGTATCAATCAGATTATTGGGCATTACTGACACCAGTAATGTCAGCCAGTGCCTGTAGGACCCCAGTAATGTCAGTCAGCGTCTGTAGGACCCCTGTTATGTCAGTTAGTGCCTGTAGGACCCCAGTAATGTCAGCCAGTGCCTGTAGGACCCCAGTAATGTCAGTCAGTGTCTGTAGGACCCCAGTAATGTCAGTCAGTGCCTGTAGGACCCCAGTAATGTCAGTCAGTGCCTGTAGGACCCCAGTAATGTCAGCCAGTGCCTGTAGGACCCCAGTAATGTCAGTCAGTGTATGTAGGACCCCAGTAATATCAGCCCGTGTCTGTAGGAACCCAGTAATATCAGCCCATGCCTGTAGGACCCCAGTAATGTCAGTCAGTGCCTGTAGGACCCCAGTAATGTCAGCCCGTGCCTGTAGGACCCCAGTAATGTCAGCCCGTGCCTGTAGGACCCCAGTAATGTCAGTCAGCATCTGTAGGACGCCAGTAATGTCAGTCAGCGCCTGTAGGACCCCAGTAATGTCAGCCAGTGCCTGGAGGACCCCAGTAATGCCAGTCAGTGCCTGTAGGACCCCAGTAATATCAGCACATGCCTGTATGACCCCAGTAATGTCAGTCAGTGCCTGTACGACCCCAGTAATGTCAGTCAGTGCCTGTATGACCCCAGTAATGTCAGTCAGTGTCTGTAGGGCCCCAGTAATGTCAGCCCGTGCCTGTAGGACCCCAGTAATGTCAGCACATGCCTGTATGACCCCAGTAATGTCAGTCAGCATCTGTAGGACCCCAGTAATGTCAGCCAGTGCCTGTAGGACCCAAGTAATGTCAGTCAGTGTCTGTAGGGCCCCAGTAATGTCAGTTAGTGTCTGTAGGACCCCAGTAATGTCAGTTAGTGTCTGTAGGGCCCCAGTAATGTCAGTCAGTGTATGTAGGACCCCAGTAATGTCACTTAGTGTCTGTAGGCCCCCAGTAATGTCGGCTCAAGCTCCACTTCATATGTTACAAGCGCTGCCAGTAACAAATATGGCCCCCACAGCCACGCTATATTCAACTGCCAGTATCATAGATCTAAGTAATAACTAATCATGCAATACTGATGTGTTAAGGACTAACAACGTGTATTCTTATTAAAGGGATATGTCAGGTTCCTGAGTGTTACTAGGTGTTTAATATCCCTGTGTATCCGGTCCCTTTTATGTACTTTATTTTAGTAATAAGTGCTTATAAGCTCTGTATTTACTGCTTAAATATGGGTCTGCCATCTGCAGTGTATGCAGACACAGACTCTGTATGGCTGAATGTGCAGTGTAGTGTCCTAGCCTATCAGGGACCATGTCTCAGCACCTTGTTGCAGGATTTTGCGGAGAGCTGGTCACGGATTGGTTAGTATGAGACACAATACAGCTAGTGACCATCTCAGGAAAAGTCTTCAGCAAAGTGCTGAGATGTGGCCGTCGATAGGCTAGGACACTACACTGCACACCCAGCCATACAGAGTCCGTGTCTGCATATGCTGCAGTGGGCAAACCCATACAGGGACTATTTGTTTGATTTTAGGCAGAAAATCATCTAACCACCCCCCTTCATCTGAACCACAGGATAAACCCAATATTCATACCCCTCTAACATGTTGCGGCGCACCTTGGCTGTGTAAGGGTTAATTCGTCTCTTTTTCCACATTTTGCCCCAGTTTCCGTGTTTATTTTTAGATTTCGTGTCGTCTCTTTCTCTCTTCCCAAACCTGCCTGCAGCTGAATGATGGATCCTGTAATAAGCACAACACTGGGATTTTTTGGACTTCCAGTGAACGAGGGGAGGAAGGGCTCTGGATTTTCTCAGGCGCTGGCTCTGGAGCGAGGATGACAGCGCCGCTCCGCTGGGAATAGATCTGCTCCACTAACACAGCTGTATGAGGGCTGGAAAGGTCAGGCGTGATGTGCAGCGCTGCAGGAGAGGCTTTATACCCGGGAAAAGAACCAATACTGCCCACTCCCAGGGTATGAGGGTCTGGAACCCAAAGGGGATTCACATTCTCCATATATATATATATATATATATATATATATATATATATATATATATATATATATATATATATATATATATATATATATATATTAAATAATGTTGACCACAGCAAAAATTTTAGAAAAAAAAACGCAAACTTTAAAGGGATATGGAAAGTTCCTGGGTGTTTATTTTATTGGGAATGGCTTATATGCCTATTATCAAACAAATAGTCCCTGTATGGGGCTGCCCTCCGCAGTGTAAGAAGGCACAGACTTCGTAGGGCTGGATGTATAGTGTAGTGTCATAGCCTATCAGGGGACGCGTCTCAGCAGCATGTTGCAGAGAGATGGTCACTGATTGGCCAGTATGAGACTGCACAACAAGTACTAGAGTTTGTAACTTCATGAGCTGCAGAGGACAGTAATACAGACCTTATAAGCATTTCTTAATAAATCCTGTATTCCCACTGTACAGATAGAAACCTCCTGTGATTATTATATTATTATGTCTCCAACTGACCGCGCTTATGTAGTTTATCTCGTGGTGACAAAGTCGTTAGGAAGGTGGGAGGAGCATGTCATTTATGTGTAAAATACCCAACTTTCAGGCTCAATTACCGAACATTTCCACCCATTTTTGTTTTAATTAACAACAACCTTGTTTAATTTTTTTGTGTAACTATTAATTTACGACAAACAGGGGCCAGGTACCGATCCGTTATAGGACACATCCCAATATACAGATCGCGTTAATCCTATCTGATTAAATACATCTCGCCGCCAACTGTTCATGTCCCTTTAAAAAACTAAACCCACAAATGAACCCCAGGCTGCGGCGCACGTCACAGAGAACTAATGAGCAGTCGGGTAATTTGCGCCAGAGCATGATGGACAATAAATGGCTTCTGTCGGCGCGGCGGATACGGAATGGTTTCCTATTTTCTGGTAAAATGTTCTATTAGGAGAATTATTAAAGGAGCCGGGACAGGTCTCCCAGATTACTCAATGTGTTTCTATTGAAGATTAAAGGGACGCAGCCACCCCAACAAGAAGTGGATTTAATTTCGAAGAACATTAAAGCAGTCTATATATTGTACTAGCAGTTTGTATCTACAGTAAATCATTTCTGAAATATTTTGAAATGATGTTGCGGCTCCTGTATGCGAATGTGCAGCTCAGAGTACATGATACAGGTGGGAGAGGGGTCTAACTGCCAGATAACATTGAGGGTCTTTATTTTAGCGGCTACAGAGAGAGGCAGACTGTGATTCTAATTAGCCCATCACAGCAGCTCATTTGCTTATACATGCAGCAACTGACTCACTTTAGAAATAAATGAGTGTGTATTAATCCCTACCTCCAGGGTCCTACAGAGACATCCAATGTGTTTATTTCTCTAATAAAAAACAAATTAATTAATACTTAACAATTAATCCACACATTGCAGGTTAGAGGATATCTAAACAGGTGGTACTAAAAGTCTCTTTCAACCTCAATTACTATGTAACAATGTATAGGACCTTTTCCTGATTATAATACTGCAAGGAGGGGCCTGCAGAGGATTGAAGGGGTTAATAACCTAAAAGTCACAGCGCTGCATTTCTGGGGCTGAGCATCTGTAAATCATAACCATAATCTGATTTAATTTCTGGGGTAAACAGTCATGGGTGGGAGCAACATCAAAAAGGGGCTCTCGGGGGACGGAGCCGATGCCAGGCTGGGAAAATCTAAATGCAATGTATTAACCCCTTACAGGAGGGGCCCTGGAGTCTAAATATATTAAAATATATATCTATTACTGCCCCATTTCAACAACATTCAAACCAGTGTGTGCCATAGAATAATCGTTTGCTTTTTTTTCATTGGATAGAGCTTCAAGACAGCAGAGACCAAGAAGATGCTTCCGATTGGATGGAAACATTCACAGCACTTGAAAAGGTTACAGGGTTGATCCAGCTGAACCAATCATGGGTGGGAATGCAAAATATTTAAAGGGAATTTAAGTTATTCTTAAAGAGCAGGAGAAACTGGCTATATCTTGTGTTATCCTTTTTTTTCTAAAGTGAATCAATCCTGGGAAATTCCATTTTGTTGTTGCTGCATTTATTTTCAAAATGAGGGGCTAACACATATAAATTAGCTACTTTGATAAGATAATTAGGATTATAGTCTGCTTGTCTGACTCTGTAGGGCTAAAAAAAAAAAAATACCCCATGTGTAAGCCGTCAACAGAAAAGGATTTTTGGTCCTATCCTCTTATGGTTAGCGCAGCACAAGGCAGCAGCAGTGGCGGTGAGCTTCCGCTAGATGGCGCTGCCGATTTTCGGGTGCCATATCAAGGTCAAGGCTTAGGTAAACTATTAGGGTTGGGGTTAGGGCAAGGGTTAGGCTACCATTCTAAGGTTAGAACTTCTCTCAGATATCGGCAGCGCCATCTAGCGGTTGGAGGCTGCACTGCAGTGGCGGACCTGTCCCAACACCATAACAGGATTGATCAGGATTTTTTGAGAGAAAATTGTAACTTTTGAGGATTATTTTGTATAATGAGAGATTCAATTCCGTAACCACACCGAAAATGGGAAAAAAATAAAAGTAAATAAATAAATACCCCCTGAGCTGGGAGAGTCACATGGTATGAAATATACATAATGTTTAAGTTATTCACGAAGAGCAAAAAAACTAGCTCTGCATTGTATTGCCATTTGTTTCTAAAACAAATAGTTCCAGAGATTATCTGCTTTTTCCCTCCTGATGTATACTTATGAAAGGAAGTGGAGCGGAATAAACTGCCTCCGCTGAGAGACCTTCTGAGAGCGTCAGTGAAACCAGGTAATAAACCCACTTAGTGCTAATACTGGGCTGTATTTATATTATTTTTATTTATGACCCGACTATCGAAACAACTTAGTTAAAAATAAATATAAATAAAAATAATAAAGATTATTAAATCATGCAATAAACGAAAGTTGTTATCAGTATACCTTTCTGATCCACCCACAAACAAGGATACTAGCGTTAAGTTAATGAGAGATGATTGCCTGAGCATGCCTGGGCTTTTATGTGGGCAGGAAACGAATTAAGGCAATGATCTCTTATTAGCAATTGAATAGAATTTTGGTTAGAGGGTGGATCAGAAAGACTGACTTAAAGCTCAGAATGTAACTGTAGGAAGTCACACCCCGTTCTGTGAGGGCAGCCCGGCCGCCGCTGGCTATATAAGGAAGCGCTGTCTTGCGCTGTCAGAGCCATCAGCGCAGCCTCCAACATTAACACCTTCATATACCTGTGAATCTATTTACCTTCATGTACTCTGTATTTACTACCTAAAATCAAATAGTCCCTGTATGGGTCTGCTCTCTGTAGTTCATGTAGCTTATGAATACACAGACTGTGATGTACAGCGTTTCAAATTAGCCTGGCAGTGGCCTCTCTCAAGCAGCATGTTGGTTGCTGAATGGTGCTACTGATTGGTTACTATGAGACAATGCACAGCCTGTACGTAGATGTACACCGTCTTCATCAGCTGCAATGGGAGAAACCAGTTAAGGATTATTTGTGTGCTTTTAGGAAGTAAATATAGAATTTAAAAGCACTTCCTAATAAAATAAAGTCTATGTCAGTAAAGAGATACGCGGGGATTACATATATAGTTGTGAGAATGCGGGCTGTTGCTAACGCTGCGGGCTCGCATAGCGAGCCCCAGGCCCTTGCAAAGCGAGGGAATCTGCTGCTGGCATGGAGATACGAAACAAAAATACGAGACGCGTTACGACCTCGCAAAAAACGCCCGAAAACTGCGCACATGAAAACATGCAAAACACAATAAATACACACAACAAACACATAAAAAGGTTACCCACAGCAATGGGGGGCACCCAGGACCTCTGCAAGTGAAGTTACACCTCCATTTAACTCCAAATTTCGGATTTTAGACACCCGAAAATCACCTAAGCGAGAGAAAAAATGGCCGCCAAACAAAAAGAAAACGAGGCTAAAGGTCCCTAAACACGCAAAACACCACCAAACACCTACGGATTTTCCGAAAAAGTCGGACGACATCTGAAAACAAGGACGCTAAATCAGCCACAGCCGCGTACCACACAAATTAGGCGCCATTTTAGAACAATAACTTATACAATGCGGAAGTACACAGCTACCCTAACGGATTTGCCTCGCGCATGCGCACTATTACACTACACACTGCACACATTCATGACGCTTACACAGCTGCTCCACAGCACTGATGCTGCAGCAACATGAAAACAGATTGCCAGCTCTTCAACACAATGCTTCCTGCATATATTACTTCACAATAGGTAAAGTATATTAATTTATTTTATTAATTATTCATTGCCATACCAAAAAAAGACCAACGCTGCTCATAGCACACAAACAACCAAGAGCCTCGCAATGAGCGCCTTTGGCGCTCATTGCGAGCCAATGAGCTCCGAAGGATCTTAAAACACCAACAAAATTAATTTTGCAAGCAAACAACATTACCTGCCTTACAATCTTATTGCCGTCATTTTTTTAAGGGCAAGTCGCTAGTATTATATACTTAGTAACATTCAGGAGCCTGCCATATCCCTTTAAATATCATTCTAGTCCTGTGTCACGCGGTAAATTCCCCCAATGTTACAGAACAGACGCACCTGGCACAGAATAAAGGAAAAGTAAATGATGGAGTGTTATGTGCATAGAAGGAATCTGCCACCTCGGGTGCACTTGTTGCACCAACGCGCCAATATGTTAGCGCGAGACGGAGCAGGATGGCACAGGGTGTATCCTCTGGGGCACAGGGCATAGGAAAATATGTGTGTGTGTGTATAGATATATATTGTTGTTGTTGAGTCATTCAGTCATGTCCAACTCTCAATGATCCTATGGGCTGCCGCATGCCAGGCACATAGATTTGTCTGACCTCTCTGCTATGACCTGCCCATCTTGTGTGACCACACATGGTAAACGACAAGGTAGTGATCCATAAGGGGATTTATACACACACATATTTTTCTAAAGTGAGTTAGTTGCTACATTTATATGCAAATTATCTGCTTTGATGTACTAATTCAAATTATAGTCTGCTTGTCTCTCTCTGTAGTGGCCAAAATAAAGACCCCCAATGTTATCTGGCGGTAGACCCCTCTCCCACCTTTATCAATTACTCTGAGCCACACATTAGCATACAAATGCCACAAAATCAATATTAAATGTTTCAGAAATGATTTACTGTACAGAAAACTGTATATAATGCTCACCGCTGTTGGGGTGACAGAGTCCCTTTAAGATAATTGGATAAGATTTAAATTGACACCACACCCCTTCCAATCACTGTTCCAGAAGCAGACACCTTTCTTCAGGAAATGCAACCATAAATGTAAAATGCCCTCTCAAACACACAACTTCCACAAACGTATCATGGATTCCCCTGGGACCCAGCACGGGCATCAACATTTTTTTTATTTTTAAAAACTTGATGTATGACATTTCCTTCTTAATTATGCTCTTAGACTCAATAAAAAAGTTATATATATATATTTTTATTTTTTTATTTTTTATTTTTTATTTTATTTATTTACTTCTTTCCCTGTGTGAAGTGGTCCTTTAAATCATATATAAACTATAGTTGATATAATTAGGTTGCTTATAGCTGCACCTATTGGGGTCTTTTATCTTTTAGGAGCTGGAGCTTCTTTGGCTTCTGCATTTGTTGAGCCCTAAATAAGTGTCCGTGTCCCTGATCCTGGACCAAACCCAAATGTCTTGTTTTGCTCGGCCTACCATGACGGCTGCTTCTGCAGTGCTCAGCGATGATGTACGGCTTCATAATTATGGAAAGTACTTTAGATAAAGGGGATATTTAAATATAATGAGAGTAAATCAGTTTGAAACTGGGTCTGGTCTCGGATGTTATTCTTCTCACACTAAGTCCTCAAATCTTAAGATATATATTGGTGCAGTGTATGTGAAGGTCGCCCGCTGGGCTCAGTCGCGCCGATCCGGGCACCTCTGACAGGGAGATCTCTTACATAAGGTGACATTGTAATGACATGAGCCGTCCCCCCCAACCCTCTGCGGCTCATGCAGACACAGACTCTGTAGGGCTGATGTGTAGGGTAGTGTCCTAGCCTATCAGGGACCATGTCTCTGCTGCATGTTGCAGACTGTTACTTAAACATCTTTAGTAAATAGTTTTTTTTGTTTTGTTTTATTTTTGTTCTAAAAGAAATCAGAAATAATTTCAGTCTGATGGAGGGTCCTTGCACATAGTGGGACAGGGCTGTGGAATTTCAGATTCCTAACACCGGCCCTCGGTAACGGACTCTCCAAATCCGGCCACTCATTAGAGCGCGGCCGCGACATACCACATGGAGGTGCCGCACTCGCTGACCAATCATCACATACCCAAACAGCTTGTTATGAGGAATACCTAGGGCCGGAATAACAAAATATATCCACTTTATATTATATCGTGCGAGATGATGGCGATGGGAACGTCCGCTCGTGTCGCTCATCTACATAACTTCCATTATATTCCTTACTTGGGGATTTCTACCTATAACCCAATAATAAAAGAGACTTTGGGACACTTCCTATATCATGAGGGTTTGTTTATCCCCTTATTACAGAACAGAAGAATCCCCCAATTTAGAATACACACACTAGAGGCCAATAGCTGGAAAGGAGAGAGAGAGAGAGAGAGAGAGATAGAGAGAGAGAGAGATGGAGAGAGAGAGAGATGGAGAGAGAGAGAGATGGAGAGAGAGAGAGATGTGGGGGGGGGGGGAGATGGGGGAAATACAGAAAGTAAAAGAAAAAAAAAGAGAAAGAAAGAAAGAGAGAAAGAAAGAGAAGAGAGAGAAAAAGAGAGAACAAAGAGAGAGAGAGAGAAAGAGAAGAGAGAGGGAGAGAGAGAAAGAGAAGAGAGAGGGAGAGAGAGAAAGAGGAGAGAGAAAGAGGAGAGAGAAAGAGGAGAGAGAAAGAGGAGAGAGAAAGAGAAGAGAGAGAAAGAAAAGAGAGAGAAAGAAAAGAGAGAGAAAGAAAAGAGAGAGAAAGAAAAGAGAGAGAGAGTGAGAGACAAAATCTTTGTTCAGTGTGTATATATTTATATATGATGTAATAATGCTCTTGTTCACGGCTACTTTATAGTCACTGTCCACTCAAAGCCATCACTTACTACCCTCTCTAATACCCAATATAACCCCATATTACGGTGGAATAATTTCCTCCATCTGGCCCAGCTCTGCCAGGGTTAATAGTCCTATAGTTACCCGTCTCCTCTCGCTCACCCTGGAGAGCAGGGTAATTACAGTTCCTCTCACAATGGGCCATTAGTGGAATTAAACGAGTGCATGTCACTTGTGTCTGACAACTTCTTCCAGCAGACTGTCACCTCCAAGATAATTACCCCTGGGCGCTGCATCGTGGCAACCATATTCCCCAAACTGTCTAAACCCTCTGGGAAAGCCACCTGCCATGCCAGCAGCACAGGGGTTAACCACCAGCGCTCATGGTCTATTGTTTGAAGCCGGCGCAGTCTCTGCACAGTCTGCGTGTCATTGTATGGCGAGTTGGAGCAGAACTGGGATCACTAATATATATATATATATATTATATTATACACACACAGATTAGTCCCTCACTGCCGTATAAGGGTTACAATTTTGAAAAATAACCCACAATGTCTCCACTATACCAGCTGGGCTTATTAATATCGCCATAGCAACCACCAGCACAGCCCATCATTTGAAGGCTGCCATCTTTAAAACAGACAACTGCATCAGTCTTGATGAAAAGGAAGGAAGAAACAGAGAGAGGGCAGGAGATGTCTGAACAGAAGGAAGACACATAAATATAAATATTTACTAACCAAAAAAAACATGGGATTATTCAAAATATCCAGTAAAGGTATCTGATTATTATTATTATTATTATTATTATTATCTTTATTTATATCGCACCAACATATTCCGTAGCGCTGTACAGGGGTTGAGTACATAGCAGAAAACAAATTAAACACCTTGTAAAGAATGGAGGGCCCTGTTTTTGAGCATAAAATCAAATGTACATAGAGCTTGTTTCCAAGGCACTGACACAAGATTGAAAACTCGCAAACTTATCTGATCTATATGCACCTGTATACCTATATACAGTGCCCTGCAAAAGTATTCACCCCCCTTGGCATTTTTCAAGCTTTGATGCCTCACAACCTGGAATTAACATCACTGTGGGGATGGTGTTCTTTGGGTGATGTGATTTGTTGGGTTTGCACCAGACATAGCGTTTTCTTTGATGGCCAAAAAGTAACATTTTAGTCTCATCAGACCAGAGCACCTTCCTCCATACATTTGGGAGTCTCCCACATGCCTTTTTGCAAACTCAAAACGTGCCATTTTGTTTTTTGCTGAAAGTAATGGCTTTCTTCTGGCCACTCTGCCATAAAGCCCAACTCTATGGAGCGTCCGGTTTATTGTCGTCCTATGTACAGATACTCCAGTCTCTGCTGTGGATCTCTGCAGCTCCTCCAGGGTTACCTTAGGTCTCTGTGCTGCCTCTCTGATTAATGCCCTCCTTGCCCGGTCCGTGAGTTTTGGTGGGCGGCCGTCTCTTGGCAGGTTTGCTGTTGTGCCATGTTCTTTCCATTTGGTTATGATAGATTTGATGGTGCTCCTGGGGATCATCCAAGATTTGGATATTTTTTATAACCTAACACGGACTTGTACTTCTCAACAACATTGTCCCTTACTTGTTTGGAGAGTTCCTTGGTCTTCATGGCAGTGTTTGGTTAGTGGTGCCTCTTGCTTAGGTGTTGCAGCCTCTGGGGTCTTTCAAAAAAGGTGCGTATATGTAATTACAGATCATGTGACACTTAGATTGCACACAGGTGGACATCATTTCACTAATTATGTGACTTCTGAAGGTAATTGGTTGCACCAGAGCTTTTTATGGGCTTCATAACAAAGGGGGTGAATACATACGCACATGCCAATTTTCTGTTTTCTATTTCTAAAAAATAGTTTTATGTATATATTTTTCTTATCTCACGTCACCAACTTAGATTATTGTGTTCTGATCCATCACATAAAATTCAGATTAACAAAACATTGAACTTAAGGCTGTAATGTAACAAAATAGGTAAAAAGTCAAGGGGGGGGTGAATACTTTTGCAAGGCACTGTAATTGCTACATTGTGCAGGGCTTCTATATCTCAGAGAAGCTGTGAGCTATACCATGTAGGGTCAACCAAGATCGGCAGGTGATAGCAGAGAGGTCAGACAAATCACAGCCAACTGGAGATGGAACTGGCAACCCACTCAAGTAACTTCGCCAAGAAAACCATGAGGGTCACGGACATTCGGACACAGGCAAACATCATGCCAAACAGCAATCTCAGTTCCTGGCAAATAGATGGGGAAGAAGTGGAGGCAGTGTCAGATTTTATATTCCTGGGCTTCAAGATCTCTTCAGATGGTAACTGCATCCATGAAATTAAAAGACGTTAGCTTCTGTGGATGGAAGCTAAGTCTGTACAAACTATTAAAAAGTAAAGACATTACACTATTAACAAACATCCGCATAGTTAGACCTCTGCTATGCCCAGTAGTAACATACGGGTGTGAAAGCTGGACCATAAAGAAGTCTGAGCGCCGGAGAATTGATACCTTTGTATTGTGGTGTTGGAGAAAACGAATTACTTAGAGTCCCTTGGACTGCAAGAAGATCTAATAAATCAGTACCACAGGAAATTAAGCCAAACTCTTCACTGGAAGGTTTGATCATGTGGCTGAAGCTCAAATATTTTGATACTTAAAAAGATTGAAGGCACATGAAGAAGGGGATGGCAGAGGCGTAGATGGATAGATGAGATAATTGAACAATGAACATGAGCTTGATGAAGCTCAAAAGGGGCAGTAGAGGACACATGTGCCTGGCGTGCTGAAGTCCATAGAGTCAGACACAACTGAACAAGTAGACCACCACTAACCTACAACGTGATGCAGTCTGGTAGAGAGGCCTGGAGTGCATTGCAAGGTGGCGTGCTGCGGGTCTATCTGCTAGTTTATCGGTTTATGCAGTTTTTAGTAAAATATTTGTTACAAAATTATAATTTTAACTCCTCTTTGGATGTCTCTTTCTGTCTTCGTGTCACAATTTGAGGTGACATTTAATACTTAACACTAGTAATAGCATTTTGACAAGAAATATGCACCAAGCCATCAATAAAATATCCATTCTGTCTGAGCTAATAGACCTTCCAGGGTTCTATTCATTAAAGCAAAATTGAAAATACTAGTTAAAATTGTAAGGGTCTATTAGACGTTCAAGAAAATATTTTGGTTTAATAATGGACACGTTCTTCAAAAGAGCATATTATACATGAGACTGCTGTGGTCCTTTAAAGGGCTATGAAAGGTTCCTGGATGTTGCTAGGTATAGAATATACTTCTGCGCGTAGTTCAGTCGTTTCTGACTCTCCATGACCTCATGGACCATAACAAACCAGGCACATCTTTATGTACATGGTCATGCTGACCCACTTAGTTTTCATGGCAGAGATACTGGAGTGGTTTGCCAGATCCTTCTCCAGTGGGCCACAGCATACAGCTCCTGTTATTCCTAGCTGGTCTCCCATCCAAGTACTGACCAGACCCAACCCTGCATGTCTTCAGGGTGGTGTGATCTCTTGGTTCCCTGACTGGAACCAAACCCAGGTCGCAGCAGTAAAAGCACAGCATCCTAACCACGAGACCAACAAGAAACTCTCTGCTTATAAGCTGTGTTGTTTCATGTACATATATACACTCATATATATATATATATATATATATATATATATATATATATATATATATATATATATATATATATATACACACACATACATACACACACATATGTACATATATATGTGTACACACACGTACACGTACATATACACACTCTGGCCTCCCCACACATGCCATGTTGCCGGATGCTCCTCTTCCTAATATTAGCCCAGTTCTAGCTGCTGTAATTAGTAAAGACAGAATATTAATCACTGCCACGCTCTGTAGAGGAGCCTCCTGTGGCGCTGATAATGCTGCCCGCTATTTATTTCCTCTGACACAGGGAATGCATGGTCTGTACATTGTATGGTAAGGAGAAATATGGGCTATACTAACTAAATGGCGCGGAGGTACATTTCAGCGATGCCAGTCTCTTGTTACAGGAAGGAAGAGCCTCTGTGGTTTATGTAGATTTCTATCAGGATCTACACCTCTGGTTTCTCAGGGCACAGTTACCAGATACAGGTTTATCAGAAGTTTAAAAGGGCACTAACAATCCAAATTTTCCGTTTTGCACTTATTTTAACCATTTCATGTCCAGAGGGGTCAGCCACACCGTGCAGTGCTGGACTCTGCCCATGAAATGGTTAAATATCACTTTACAGTTTTGGATGATTCTCCGATATCCTGAGCATTTGGATGATTGGTTACAAAATCAATTAGCTGCGTTTGATTACTCAGTTTCCAGTTCAGTAATAAAAACAAATTGATTGTATGGTCAATTGTAAAGACTTTTTCCTGCTTTGTATCCAGATAAAACAAAGCGAAGATTAATTAATATAAATAAACAGGATAAAACAATCTCACGGTCTCCACTTACAGAAAATGAGCTAAACAGGCCAGGATTGAGCACACGCTGCACAATATGTGGACAGATTAACCCCTGGCAATCTGCTGACATTCTTGAGGTCACTCGCATTTAGACTTAAAACAATGCATGCAGACTCCCATGCATTACCGGTACTTAGCAATGATTATCAATCATTCTACGGACAACCACACCGGCTTGGTGATTGGATCAGTAAAGCTGACTGGCAAGTAGAACACGTAAACTTCAATATAACTTTACTGTAATGAAATGCAATTCATAAAGTCCTTATTATCACCTACAGATCTGTATTACTGATGTATATTACCCACTGACCATTACCTACTCCCACCTTGTCACTGTAAATGAAATCAAGTTCCTGTTAAGGTCACAGAGTCGCTTTAAAAGGGATAGAGGCAAACAAAAGGTGGCGCATTTTTTTTTATTTATTTACATATCATTACCCAGAATCCTTTGTGGCTATGGGAAAACAGGTCTTGAGACAAGTTTACATACTCAGAATGGATTTTTCTTTCCATTCACCTTTGTACAATATAAATGTAAATGAATAACACACTTTATTACGAGTATAAACATATATGTGAGGAAAGCCGCGCAGTGCAGGGTGTATGGGTACTCAGTATACCAACTACATAATATAATATACTGCTAGGGCTCGGTGTCGAGGTATAAAACTGCTTTTGAGTGCCAACAATACAGGGATTAATTGGGAACGCGTGAGATCGCGGGAACCAGAGGAGTTTACCAGATACAATCTTTGTGTTTTTTAATTTGGCATTTGGTTGTTTTTCTTGCGTTCCCACACTCCATCTGTGCGCTGCAGATAAAATGCCAGCCAGGAGCATCTTCACTTGTTCAAGGACAGGCGGCATTCAGAGATGTGCGAGAAGGTAGAGACTTGGGATTATCTCACCACCCTCCCCAAACACTACCCGAATGTGCGTGTTAACCCTGGAACTGCCAGCACAAAAAGAAAATGCTGCAAAACGGCCCCTGGCATAGACTCTGCAATCAGTTCTAGATCATATACACACACATATTATATATATATATATATATATATATATATGCGCGCTTTTTATATATCCTATGCATATAGTGCATTCTTATATTTTCCCTACGAATATCCATACCAGCTATAGCTGTTAATCTAACATATGCTTTGTATATACTTGAGTATAAGCCGAGGCACCTAATTTTACCACAAAAAACGGTGAAAATGTATTGATTTGAGTATAAGCCAAGGGTGGAAAAGAGGCTCCTTCCTCTGATCATCCTCCTCCTCCTTCACCCCCCCCTTATCATCCTCTTCCTTCTCCCCACTTATCATCATCTTGTTTCCCCCATAACCTCGTCCTTACTACACCCTCTCCAATCCCTATCCCCCTTCCTCCTTACTTGCTACTATGCTCCGAGGAGCTGATGATGACGCCGCAGCACGTCTTCCGTGCCGGTATATGCTAATGACGTGACACGCATGTGACGTGTCATTTTATTGCTAATATTTGACTCCATATGTTTATACACTGGTACCTCGGTCCTCATCCTGTTCTGGATCTCCAAGCATCTCACACAGGAAAAATTACCTCAGAACTCGACACACTCGCGACACCCTGTCTTTCAGGATGTGGAATAAAGTTCTGTACTGTGGCATAGCGTTGTTAGTTCTGACAAGAGCCCACCAAGAGCAGTCTTTGTCTGACAGAATCAAAGTGCAGCTTGTGCCTATAAGAACCAAAGTGTAGCCTGTGCATATAAGAACCAAAGTGTAGCCTGTGCATATAAGAACCAAAGTGTAGCCTGTGCCTATAAGAACCAAACTTCAAAGCAATAAACTCTCTACATCTCCACCATCCCATTGGGCCCTCAAGCCCCCTCAGTACAGTTAAAGTGAAGTAAAATTCTATGTTACTTACTAATTAGCACACCGAAGCTCAGGAATAACTTGTTTGACTAATAATGCTGAATATTTCCAGAAAGGAATTTATTTTAATAAAAATGACAAGTACAATGTGTAGTCAATGCTTCATGTTCTGCCACTTGAGTATGAGGGTACGGAGTGTACACAAGCAAGACTCCACCTTATAATCTCTCTAGCCAATCCCAATGTTTTAAAGGCAAATGGGTTTACCAAAATACCAACAAATAGCCATTTTATTGCTCATCCTACTTGTTATATGTAGGATGGAAGATCATTGCACAGTTTATTTTGTCTCATTAATTCAACATCAATATTAGTAGCTTGTATGTATATATACATATATACATACATACATACATACATACACACACTACAACCTGCTGCTGCTCTAATTTATACAGAGACAGATTTCCGAGTAAGATAATGAGTCCTTGTCTCTCCACTCTATATCCTGCTACAGGACAAATTCAACTAAAACAAAGCAATCAGCGCACGCCGAGCCGCCTTCATGATGTGGCGCCCCATGATGAGCGCATCTGGAGATGGAAAGCATTAACAGCAGCCGCTCTTCAAAGAGATCCGAGTGCTGTGATGTTTTGGTGAGGAGGCTTCATCTTGCCGTGTAAGTGTGATTAAATGTGCCAAATAGAGAGAGACAGAGATGGCAGGGGCAGCAGTCTGTGCTGGGTATAGTGGGCTCTGCTGGTACTAGTGATAAGGTACAAACAAGGGTTAGAGCTCTAGGACTTGGTTTGTAAGGAGCAGTATCAAGGGCAGTGAGAGGATGAATAGCAGAACAAACAATATCAATGGAACAGCCTACATGCAGGAGAGGTAATGGGATAAATTAGCATGACCGATTCAAGAAAGTCCAAGATGTTACTGTAGAGTAGGACATTTGTGAGAGCAGGACCACAAAGAAGGCTGAGCGCTGTAGAATTAACATCTTTAAAATTGTGGTGTTGGAGATCCAACCAATGCTACAGGAAATTAAGCCAAACTGTTCACTGGAAGGTTTGATCCAGACGCTGAAGCTCATATATTTTGGTTATATCATGAGAAGACAGGATTCCCTAAAGAAGACTCTGATGCTGGGAAAGATTAATAGCACGCAAAGAAGGGAACGGCAGATGGATAGAGGAGGTAACTGAAGCAATGAACATGAACATGAGGGAGCTCACAGTAGCAATAGCTAAGAAATGTGCCTGACATGCTGCGGTTCATAGTGTCATGGAGAGTCAAACACCAACAAGAACTTCCAAGTACCTCTTATCTACAATGTTTATAGGTTACCTAACACAGTAGCCCATGCCACCCATGCCACTCATTTGTGAGTGAAACTTGCCAGTTTATATGTTATTGTATAGAGTAAAGGGCTAAAATCAGAGATAAAGATTGAGATACTATATAAATGTATATTTGTATAAATAAAAATATACAACTTAACACACTGTTTAATGACATACAGGTTATTTAATAATAGACACAGAAAACCTTTAATAAGTTAAGCAAACAGATTTTTTTCAATTCAAAACTATTCTGTTTGGCTACTGGCTATTGAAGCCTTCAGAAGGGTTTACTAGACAAGTTATCATGAAAAAGGTTTACTAGATGACCTATTACTTTGGATGAGTTTACGAGACAAGCTATGTCTCTGGAAGGGTTTAATAGCGAGCTATGCCTCCGGAAGGGTTTACTAGCCGAGAACAGAGCTATGCCTCCGGAAGGGTTTACTAACCAAGCTATGCCTCCGGAAGGGTTTACTAACCAAGCTATGCCTCCGGAAGGGTTTACTAACCAAGCTATGCCTCCGGAAGGGTTTACTAACCAAGCTATGCCTCCGGAAGAGTTTACTAGCCGAGTTATCTCTCTGGAAGGGTTTACTTGACGAGCCATGCCTCCTAGAATGGTTTACTAGATGAGCTATACATCAGAAGGGGTTACCAGACAAGATATGCCTCCAGGGAGAGTTTACCAGACAAGCTATGCCTCCAGGAGGGGTTTACTAGACCAGCTTTGCTTCCGGATTGGTTTACAAGACGAGCTATGCCTCCGGAAGGGTTTACTAGACAAGCTATGCCTCCGGGAAGGGTTTACTAGACAAGCTATGCCTCCGGGAAGGGTTTACTAGACAAGCTATGCCTCCGGGAAGGGTTTACTAGACAAGCTATGCCTCCGGGAAGGGTTTACTAGACAAGCTATGCCTCCGGGAAGGGTTTACTAGACAAGCTATGCCTCCAGGAAGGGTTTACTAGGCCTGCTCTTCCTCCGAAAGGGTTTCCTAGGCCTGCTATCCCTCTGGAAGGGTTTACTAGACAAGCTATGTCTCCGGATGGGTCTACTAGACAAGCTATGTCTCCGGATGGGTTTACTAGACAAGCTATGTCTCCAGATGGGTTTACTAGACAAGCTATGTCTCCGGATGGGTTTACTAGACAAACTATGTCTCCGGATGGGTTTACTAGACAAACTATGTCTCCGGATGGGTTTACTAGACAAGCTAGGTCTCCGGATGGGTTTACTAGACAAGCTATGTCTCCGGATGGGTTTACTAGGCGACCTATGCCTCCGGATGGGTTTACAAGATGAGCTATGTCCCCGGATGGGTTTACAAGACGAGCTATGCCTCCTGGAAGAGTTTACTAGACAAGCTATGCCTCCTGGAAGGGTTTACTAGACAAGCTATACCTCCGAAAGGGTTTACTAGACCTGCTATCCCTCCAGAAGGGTTTATGAGACAAGCTATACATCGGAAGGGCTTACTAGACAAGCTATTCCATCCGAAAGGGTTTACTAGACAAGCTATGCCTCCTGGAAGGGTTTACTAGACAAGCTATGCCTCCTGGAAGGGTTTACTAGACAAGCTATGCCTCTTGGAAGGGTTTACTAAACAAGCTATGCCTCCTGGAAGGGTTCACTAGATGCGCTATGTCTCCTGGAAGGGTTTACTAGACGAGCTATGTCTCCTGGAAGGGTTTACTAGAAAAGCTATGCCTCCTGGAAGGGTTTACTAGACAAACTATGTCTCCTGGAAGGGTTTACTAGACGAGCTATGTCTCCTGGAAGGGTTTACTAGACGAGCTATGCCTCCTGGAAGGGTTTACTAGAAAAGCTATGTCTCCTGGAAGGGTTTACTAGACAAGCTATGCCTCCTGGAAGGGTTCACTAGACGCGCTATGTCTCCTGGAAGGGTTTACTAGACGAGCTATGTCTCCTGGAAGGGTTTACTAGACGAGCTATGTCTCCTGGAAGGGTTTACTAGACGCGCTATGTCTCCTGGAAGGGTTCACTAGACGCGCTATGTCTCCTGGAAGGGTTCACTAGACGAGCTATGTCTCCTGGAAGGGTTTACTAGAAAAGCTATGTCTCCTGGAAGGGTTTACTAGACGAGCTATACCTCCTGGAAGGGTTTACTAGACGAGCTATACCTCCTGGAAGGGTTTACTAGACGAGCTATACCTCCTGGAAGGGTTTACTAGATAAGCTATGCCTCCTGGAAGGGTTTTTCTAGATGAGCTATGCCTTGGAAAGTGTCAAAAGAGGAGCTATACATTGGAAAGTGTTACCAGATGAGCTAAACATTGTAAAAGGTTAATAAGTGTTTGTGACATATTCTGGTTTTCTGCAGCTTTATGCTGTCATCTGTTTTGTCTAATTAATAAATGACACTTGTTTATCAGCGAGTCCTCACTTTATTGGGTCCCCTGATATCCGTCCTCCATGGGAGTCATTTGTTGGCTTGGCGCACTGTGCAACGGTTGCTATGACAACGAACTATGCAATTTCTAATAGCAATTATTAAAGCAGCAGGTAGTCAGCCCTAGATATGAACACGCCGCACTGTATGGTGGTACTGACCGCCGCCAGGTAACCTCATTAAACAACTTTTCAACTGGGATAAATGCTTAATTAAAAAAAGCTCAATGGCACCAGTGTCGGAGCTAAATACAGAATAAGCAGAAAATGCAAAGCAATATCGTTATTCACTATACAGTGGGTCCAAGTTCACCATATCAAAAAGAAACATCCGAAAAATGTATTTAAGAACTAGTTATTTTATATTAAAGTTGTTGTTTTTACCTGAGTTAAGAGTTAAAAGCTTAAAAATAGTAAATGAGGTACCAAGGCAGTTTTTGCTAAATAGGAGGGTCTCTTTCTACCCTTAACGGGTTTGTTATATGGAATAACCTCGACAGGGGGAGTAAGATGACTTTGCCATAGAGCTCAATAACTCAGCTGGTGCAGTCATGACACGCTACGCTTGTCAGAAGGTGGTCCACTGATGCAAAAATGTAAAGGTGTTACGGCCACTAATATATATATAAGAACAGATATGGAGGGCTGGAGAAATCTCCCAGGTTGGAGATAATTTTGTCCTTAAAGGGATATGGAAAGTTGCTGGATTGTACTAGGTATATAATATACCGATTATAAAAAGGTGTAGACAAATTCTAAGGTAAGTAGAAATACAGATGGGTCAGCAGACAGCCTGGTGCAACAGAAAGGAGGTCACTACTCCGAAGAGCTTACAGTCTAGTTAGTCTCTTGTCTGTATTTATTTTTATTACTTTAAAAAAAAGAGCATACCTTTAAAATATTGTCTCTGGTAGGGAATGTCAAAACTCACACGTATAGCAGTTGTTACTAAATGACACATATTGCAAATGACTTGTTAACACTCAGAAAAAATATTTTGTAATAGAACATATAAAAAGTTCATGTACCGTTAGTTCTTAAAGGGATGTTCCTGGGTATATAATATCCCTGTGTATATATTTACTTTCATGCACTTTATTTTATTAGGAAGTGCTTATAAGCTCTGTTTTTACTGCCTAAAATCAAATAAATAGTCCCTGTATGGGTCTGCCCACTGCAGCTCATGAAGACACAGATGCATACTAATCAAGCAATGGCCATTCTTCGGACACATGCTGCTGAGACATGTTGCATCATAGACTATGACACTACACTGCACATCCAGCCCTACAGAGTCTGTGTCTACGTACGCTGCAGATGGGCAGACCGATTACAGGGACTATTTTTTTTTTTTAGGACATAAAACAGGGCTTGTAAGCACTTGTTAATAAAATAAAGCACAATTCATGTTAAGGTTAATGTGTGTGTGTGTGTGTGTGTGTGTTTGTGTCATTCATTCGTGTCCCACTCTGCATGATCTCATGGACAGAACACCATGGTGATCCACTTGGCATTCATGGCAGACATACTGTAGTGGGTTGCCAATTCCTTCTCCAGTGGGCCACAGCATACAGCTCCTGGTATTCCTAGATGGTCTACCAAGTGCTGACCAGGCACAACGCTGCATGGCTTTAGGGTTACCTGACTGGAATTGAACCTAGGTTGCATAGGTGAAAGCACCGAATCCTAACCACTGGACCACCAGGGAACCTGCTAGGTCAATACAAGCAGTTATTTCTCCTTCATCTTAATGATTCTTTAGTTTTGAATTTTTAAATTAGTTACTCTTCATACTAACAATATTGCGTTAATGTGTAAAACATTAATTATAGATCAACTAGGACTACACTGGGCCTTTAATATTAGGTTTGATGCTCTGGGCTTCCCTGATGTTATACTCAGTACCACTATGCTGTGCGACTATCTCCAGGCAGTGCCTTCCATGCAGGGTTTCCAGTTCATTTCATTAGAGCCTGAATATTTATATATAATAATGGTGGAAAGGTCAGAATTAAATACCGCTCTGCACAGTCGGGCTGTGATTAGAATTCAAAGCTCCTCGTGCATGAAAAGTGCTTTCTTAATTAGCATCTACTTGAAAAGTGTAATTATACACCAATTAGAGTCAGAGGGTAAGAGGAACGCCTGGCCAGGGTACAGCCTCCTCCATGTGAGGCTGAGGGTCCACGTGTCTACTCAAGGGTCATGGTAGCGGTACACAGAGTATAGGGCAAAGAACTCGCCCGCTACAGAAAACAGGGTGTTAAAGGGATATGGAAGGTCCCTGGATTTTATAATGTATATATTCTATTAAGAAGTGCTTATAAGCCCACTGCAGCTCATGAAGACAGAGACTCTGTAGAACTTTCAGTTTCATACCAACTAATCAGTAACCATGCCTTAGCAACATTCTGCAATATGCTGCTGAGATGTGGTCCCTACAGAGACTGTCGGAATATGCTGCAGTGGGCAGACCCATACAGGGACTGTTTGTTTGATTTTAGGCAGTAAAAACAGAGCTTATAAGCACTTCTTGATAAAATAAAGCACATAAAAATGAACAGATACACAGGGATATAGTAACATCCAGAAAACTTCCATAACCATAAGGTGGATCAGACACACTTCTTATTTTGTGTTACTTTGATGTGCAAATGTTCTTAAATGAATACAATTTACTTTTAATGTAATATATATTATAACTTATTACAAACATATCTGTATCATATTAGTAAGGAGTTATAATACTTATAGGTGACATGTATATGTAATATTTGTAATGAATTATAATATTTATGGGGGCATATAATGCATATCATACATAATATAAACATTACATATAAATATTATAGCGCACTACAAATATTACTTATACATATGAAATATAAATATTCAAATTCACCACAAGTCATTATCCGTTCTGTGCCGTGTCGGGATTATTCCAGGCCGCGCCGGACACCTACTTAGATAACAGATCTATTTTCCGTGCTCGCTCTCCTATACACATACATATTTTATGGCTTGCGCTGCACAATGAGAGCGCAGCGTCTCTGTTTACTGTGAGTAAGTCGAGCGCAAGTCCCCAGGCCGAGCCTGTCAGTGATTAAGTGCACGGCCTACAATATGCACCAGAACACTATACATAGCGCGACATACAATCCTGACCTGTTAGTGAGACAAATGTCTACACCAGAGACAGGACAAACAAAGGTGTTTATAGGTACAGGGGAAATCCTGCTCGCTTATTACTTCCCGCAACAACATTTTTGTAAATAAAAAAATAAAAAAAATAAAAAAAAAAAAAAATATATATATATATATATATATATATATATATATATATATATATATATGTGTGTGTGTGTGTGTATATGTATGTATGTATATATATGAAGAACTACACTAAAAATAGCACTTTTTATCTGCACTTGATAATTTCGGAAATATTTAGAATTCATTTTGTGGCTCATGTATGCTAACACATGGCTCAGAGTGCTTGATAAGAGTGGGAGAGGGGTCTAACTGCCAGATAACATTAGAGGTCATTATTACACTACAGAGACAGAGAAGCAGAATATATTCCTAATTCGCACATATATAGTAAGTATAGCATGGTGCCTTACAAATAAAACATATTATTATTAATAATATATTATATACACATATATATATATATATATATATATTATATTATATTATACATATATATATACACACACACACACACACTGTGTACAATGGGTCCAAAGCTTTGACATCACTCAATTTTTTTATATTATAGGTGTGATATAAATGGTGATGAAACTAAATTTTATGGTTGGGGTTAGTGCGGATTTTCCACATTTGCGGAGACCCCAGGAATGTAATGCGAATGTCAACGGTCTACTATAAATACATATATAGTAAGTGTACCTAAACATAACAGGTGAGTGTATAGTATGTAAGTAAGTGGGCTGAGATGGCCACTCCTGTAATGCAAACAAAGAGATAACCATCTTTTGTAACCCATCACCAGCATAAGTAACCATTACAGATCAGCACCTCCTCTCCATCACAGGTGCCCTATTACCCCTCTTGCCCTCCTGGGTCCTTTGGCGCAGAGTTACATTTCATCACATCGCACAATGCGCCTGGCATCAGACCGCGTGCAATTCATTACCGTCTTGTTTACTTGACAAAACCACCATGTTTGAACAACACCCATAAATTATGTACGGGCCATTTATAAGTCATAATTAGTTGATGCTCCCGTGTCTTGCTGCCAAGAGGCTTGTAATGTAACTCCTTCAAGTCTGAGGAGGCCGATGTAACGAATCCTTGGACACGCTGTCACTCGTGTATTTCAAACAGCACATTTTAACCCTTCCAAAGCAGAGGGTTCTGCAATACATTGCTGAAAGGGTTAAACATTAAATGATTGTGGGCATGTCTAAAACACCAATCACCGGAGAGGAAATTACGACAAATGTGTAACGTAATGTGTATATGTTTAGGTGCATAATAATTATAGCCAGATTTTAATTAGTAAATAGTCAATTCTGATGCCTTTATTTGATCATGGAGGCATCCATGACATTATTAGAGGGGTGTTTACATTTGTGTGGTTGCATCCATTGTTGTAAACTTCCTGATTTTGGGCCAATTACTCAACAAAGACTACTGTCCTCTCCGTGTTCTCTCCCTGTGCACTCCTCCTTTCACCGATACATAAGCACACCTGCATGCTCTGAGGAAGTGAGGTAGCAAGCACAAAATGGATTCTTATAAACAGAGACTTCAAAATATCAGAATTGCCTAAAAAAAATGTTATGTCCATGGCTGCTAATGACATAATAATGACCCATTACCCTCTTGGGTGCAGAATATATGTATTGAGTAGTCTAAGGCAGTGTTTTTCAACTCCAGTCCTCAAGGACAACCAACAGTCCACATTTTCGGTATATCCCTGGTTGTGCACAGGTGAGCTAATCAGGGGCTCAGTAATTCTATTTATCCAACTGCTGGGCCTCCGATTAACTCACCTGTGTACAAGCAGGGATATACCAAAAATGTGGACTGTTGGTGGTCCTTGAGGATTAGAGTTGAAAAACATTGGTCTAAAGCAATAAGAAAAATGTGTAGTGAGCGTGCCCAGTCCCCATATAATTAACCCAAATACTCCCTGGGGTCTGGACATGCTCAGTCGTTTCATTTTTTCAGGTTTTATATTGATAACAATACATTCAGAATACCAGGTGGCAATTGGTAATAGATTGGAAAAAGATAACATTATGTCCTAATGGGGTAGATTATTATTGACAGGGGAAAAAACAAGTTTATTGCAAAAAAAATGCAATGTTTAACAAATATTCAATTAATAAGAGTACTTGTTCATAAGTACCTACAGATTTAATAACATATCTGAAACTACTACTATATTATTTTATTATTTATATATATATATATATATATATATATATATATATATATATATATATATATATATATATATATAATAATTAGTTAAATGCTCAGATCTCCCATATGACAGACGCACACTGCCCTGGCTGCTTCTGTAACCTAAAAATAACTTCATTTACAATTTTACCACTAGAGATCTAGTATTACACGTGGCTCCCACCGTTATCTAATCCAAGACACAAATTTGATGGTGGCTCTGCCTCAGACACACACTGAATTGGGCTAAAAAATGCCAATTTCTGCTGAATACCATCCCCGGTGACCTTGATGAGTTTCAAGGTATTTGTAGCGCAGCTCTGACTCCCATATCACCCAACACTGGCTCCATTGTTAAGAAATAGGACAATAAAACTAGTAGCCCTGTGTCTTTTAGTGAAGGACGTGTATCTTAGAAGAAAAATGACATTGTAGAAGGTCACTGTACTAAGACATGTACAATATTCTCTTAATTTGTATTACGTTTTAGATAAAAGGAAATATAGTTTACATGTATTCATATTTTGATTAAATCATATTTGTTATTTATAAAGAATAAAGAAAAAATATATAATGCTTAAAAAATATATAAAAGAATAATACTTGTTTTGTGGTCCTGGTGGCAGCGAGGGAGGCGAAAAATTAATTCTCACACTTTCACAAATAAGAAAATTACCAAAATACAGCATTTCTACACGTCAAGTAGGCAGCAAAACAATGTAATAAAAAATAGCTTTTATACTGAACCTGCTGGTATTTTGTACCCTAAATAAATCTACATACAGACCTGATCCACAAGGATTTAGTGCAGGATCACAGCCCAATATCAAGTTATATTCTGTTGTGTTGCTGACCAGGAACATCTCCAGCCTTATTACATTGCGATTAAGCAAATTGAATAGGGCTCTATATAAGCACAGAGCATATTATTTTTACAGAAGTTTTTAGTTAGTGATCTTCTATCCGAAAGCAAGATCTTTACTAACTAAAAACTTCTGTAATAAAAATATATGTGCTTAAATAGAGCCCTTTTAAATTTGCTGAATCGCTATTTAATAAGGCTGCCAGAGTGGGATATAATGTCAGCAGATATACGAGAAGATTTACGGAGACTTTATTTATTAATATGGCTTCCAGATCTGCGCGGACAACGTAATATCACAACGATGACTCAGAGACAATTAAAGGGACATGGAAGGTTCCTGGATGTGGCATATAACATCCCTGCGTATCTATTTACTTTTATGTATTTTATTTCATGAAGAAGTGCTTATAAGCTCTGTTTTTACTGCAAAAATCAAACAAATAGTCCCTGTATGGGTCTGCCCTCTGCAGCGTATGCAGACACAGGCTCTGTAAGGCTGGATGTGCAGTGTAGTGTCCTAGCCTATCAGGGACCATGTCTCAGCAGCATGTTGCAGAATGTTCACTGATTGAATCTGCTGTACTGTACCTCACACTAACCAATCAGTGACTATCTAGGCTAGGAAACTGCACATCTAGCCCTACAGAGTCTGTGTCTGCATACTCTACAGAGGGCAGACCAATTCAGGGACTATTTGTTTGATTTTAGACAGTAAAAACCAAGATTATAAGCACTTTATTTTATTAAGAAAAGAAAATATCTACATATGTATGGTATATAGCAAGTAAAATTCAGGAACCCTCAATATCCCTTTAAAAAGCTTTAAAACAACAAACAGACGATAAAGATTGAGAGACGTAGATAAATTATACCGCTAGCAATATATGTAGGCTGCATAACCACCACTTGACCCTTTCCGGTTCACGAGCACAGTTTAGAGAACATGACAGTAAAAGGGTTAATGCGATAAGTGGAAAAAGCTCTCAGGTATCCTAAGTGTGCGTCCTTTTAATTAATGCCCCTAATATCTCCTCGCTGTGCGAGCGCCCGGCGCGGCATCCAGGCTTCATCATCCCTGTGTGAGTGGCGGCTCGGCCTTTGTCAGGAACAATAAAGCAGGAAATTTAAGCCCAGATTTTTCACCTGAGAAGGCTCTGTATCTAAAGCTCGCTAAGGATCGCCCGACTCCCAGGGGGTGAAAACATCTCACACGGAGGAGAGGGGGCACCTATGTCAGTGCATTTATTCATTTTTTTATGGAATCCCATAATCCTGCAGCACAGCTTCACTCTGTCAATTTTGAAATATTGTTGGAGGTTGGTTTAATTGTTTACAGGCAGTCAGCATCTGAAACACTTGTTGTACGATTGCGGAGCAGTGTCAGTCAGCCATCTTGTGTACAGAGGGGCATTTTTTTTTGTTTTTTGGAAGCAATAGTGTTGGAACAGACTTGTCATTTTTGAAGCCTGGAGTAGGATTTGGTCAAGACTGCAAAAACATATATTTCTTGCAACATAAGAAATAAGATGCTGGATTTTGAATCATTGCTCCGTAAAGCTTCAGACTAGCTAATCATTGCATTGTAAAGTTACGGATCGGCTAATCATTTCATTGTAAAGTTACGGATCGGCTAATCATTGCATTGTAAAGTTACGGATCTGCTGATCATTGCATTGTAAAGTTACGGATCGGCTGATCATTGCATTGTAAAGTTACGGATCGGCTGATCATTGCATTGTAAAGTTACGGATCGGCTGATCATTGCATTGTAAAGTTACTGATCGGCTAATCATTTCATTGTAAAGTTACGGATCGGCTAATCATTGCATTGTAAAGTTACGGATCGGCTGATCATTGCATTGTAAAGTTACGGATCGGCTGATCATTTCATTGTAAAGTTACAGATCGGCTAATCATTGCATTGTAAAGTTACGGATCGGCTGATCATTGCATTGTAAAGTTACAGATCGGCTAATCATTGCATTGTAAAGTTACGGATCGGCTGATCATTGCATTGTAAAGTTACGGATCGGCTGATCATTGCATTGTAAAGTTACGGATCGGCTGATCATTGCATTGTAAAGTTACGGATCGGCTGATCATGGCATTGAAAATGTTCAGACTAGCTGATCCATCGTATTGTAAAGCCAGCACTGACTACCCATTGCTCTCTACCATATCAGTTTGGCCAACTATTGCACGATTATGGCCAAATACAGCATGTAAATTATCTGACGGTCTAATCATCATCATAAAGCATCGTATTGTCTTGGCTTATCATATCAGCGGGAAGAATGAACTTGCTAATTATTGCACTGTAAAGAATGGACGGGTCAATCATTCCAACCACATGTCCGCAGATTCGTCCCGCCCTGATGGTGGGAGCCGATTTTAGCCTTGTTTAAACAAATTATTGTCTGTTTGACCCCCTGCATCCAAAGCAGGAAAACCTCATTGGAATCCCCAAATATCTCTCCCAGACAAACCACATAGAGTCCACAAGACCCTCAGCAAATTTTAAATGATCCTTTAAAGACAACGTTTGGAAACTACTGAAGTCTAATCCACTACCCTACAATTAGTATTTAAGTGCAGATTCTCTATTTTGAGTTAATAGAAGCTTGAACCGTTGGAGTATGCCCCCGCGCCCTGACTCCTTCACCCGTGTTGGGACTCCTTCACTGGACTCTGCCCCCGTGTTGGGACTCCTTCACTGGACTATGCCCCCGTGTTGTGACTCCTTCACTGGACTATGCCCCCGTGTTGGGTCTCCTTCACTGGACTATTCCCCCGTGTTGTGACTCCTTCACTGGACTATGCCCCTATGTTGTGACTCCTTCACTGGACTATGCCCCTGTGTAGTGACTCCTTCACTGGACTATGCCCCTGTGTTGTGACTCCTTCACTGGACTATGCCCCTGTGTTGTGACTCCTTCACTGGACTACGCCCCTGTTTTGGCAAACATAACCAACATTAGGTACTGTAACCAGCAAAGTGCAGGGTTCTCAAAGTAACCACCGGGCATTTTGCCAGTTTTCTCATAAAATTAAATTAATTTGTAAAGCACAAATAACAGAATAATATTCTAAAACATATTTGATTGACTAAACACTATCTATAAATGATATTGTCAACAAAGTCTTGGTTACTCTTAGAGGCCTATGGTGGAATTTATAGCAATACACCAATCAGAGAAGGTATTTAAATCACCATGTACAATTAAAAAACTAAAGGTTTGAGAACTGTGAGTTTAATTAACAGCATAATTATTTATGAAGAAATTAATTCAACTAGTTTTAATTGGAAAAAAGTGAGATGCCTGTTCTGGACTCTGGAGGCATCCATGATACACAGTCTCACCAGTGTGTTTACATTTCAGGGCTTGCATCTTCAGAAACTACCATGTGAAGGGTAAGAGGGTTGGGATGATTTTTTGCGATAGACAATTATCTATCAAAGTCTTAATCCCTCTCTCTATGAGAAATTATGAAACAATCTGGGCATAAACTTCTACAAAAATTCAGATTTTCTCTAAAATGTTTTTTTTTTATGCTCATGGTTTACACTGCTGCTAATGATAATTTGTTACATACTTGCAGTGGCCCATTTACCCTTTGCCTAGCACAGCGCCTTTACAATGTGTTGCAGTTCTGCCTGGTTCTGAATGGGTTACAGACCCCCTCCAGGACGGCTGCATTGTGGGTCGGACCCAGCGTGTCAGGCAGGACTCGCTGGCGTTATCTGTACAGAAGCCAACGTGCCTCCAGGGTGAGAGGTGCACACAATGCAGACTAATGAGGACACGTTTTACATAATTCGGACATCAGCTGGATTACGTGTTCCATAAATTGGATTTCCCGCTGGCTCCATGCGATATTCGTGTCTTTTTCCAGCAGCAAAATCACATTTATTCCTAAAATAAAATCACTATTAGAAGTCTGTCCAACATGGCTATTTCTTAAAAAAAAAAGCCATAACTTCTACACAGTGTCACCCACAAGGCACAGCCACATTCCTGCAGGGTGGCACCATGGTCCTGGGTATGGAGAGTTTCATCAATAAAATAGATTTATTCAGGATACACAACTGGTGGCATGTTGGGACCCTGGGTAAGCAATTATTGATCTGTATATCAGTGGCAGGCGACGTAATTCAATGGATATGGAGAGAGACATAGACAAGAAAGGAGGGGGCAGAAATTACAGACAGTAATTGGAAGGGTGCTGTGGGGGAGAGAACAGTTAGTTGGGTGGTGGATAAATAGACTATGATCTTAAAGGAACTCTGTCATCCCAAGAGGTAGTTGATTTCTTCTTAATGAGAATTGAACTGGCTATACATTGTACTAGCAATTTTTCTCTACAGTAAATCATATTTAGAATGGATTTTGCGGCTCCTGTTTGCCAGTGTGTTTATGTGCGGCTCAAAGTACTTGATAAGGGTGGGAGAGGTGTCTAACTACCAGATAGCATTGGGGGTCTTTATTTTGTCCACCACAGACAATCAGACTGTAATCCTAATTAGCATATCACAGCAGCATTAGGTGATCATTTGCATATCAATACATAAAAAAAACAACATGGAATTTCTCATGACGGATTCACCTTACAAAAAAATAAACAACAACATAGAGACAATATTTCATGCTCTTTAACACTAAACAAAAAAACAACTTGATTTTGGGGTGACACAGTCCCTTTAAATAAAGGGATTATGTCCCACACAAGAGGTCAGTCTGGGGGCCGGTCGCCTTCAGACCCCTGCCTAGCCATTGCTATACTGAGGTCCGCAAAGTGCAGTCCAAGGACCACCAGAGCTCCGCTAGCTCAATTCAGGTGGTCCAAAATACAATAGGAAATTTAAAAAAAAAAAATGATGAAACAAAATTTAAAAAAATCATTAAAATTGTATATTATGGTCCCATAATATCCCCTGCAGTATTCAGGTGGACCGCCAAGACCCCGGCAAACTATCATTGCATTGAGGCTACAGAAAGCAGAATTACCGTAGTTAAACATCCATTTAGAAGAATCACTGTAGATTGGGAAAAATGACATATATTTGTGACAAATTAATAGCAGCAGCTGTGCAAACTGAGCTCATAAAAACATAAATACTACTTATAATTATATTAGTTCTTATGGACAATACAGTTGGCCAATAGGAACACAAACACTTAACTTTTATTATAATAAATATAAAAAAGGGGGATTTAAAAAAAGTAATAAGTGAAAATAAAAATGTGGCTATCTCCTCCAATTCTGTCTTAATGACTACTTATGGGGCAACCCATGTCTTGCCCTCTTCCTGCTGGCTTGGAGACTCAATGGATGTATTTATTCAAGAGTAGAAGGAAGAAGGAGGGATAGGGGATGGTTTAGTCATTAGTGGATTCAGATATTGATTTGATACCTCCCCATGTTCAGTAGAAGGCAGCTTCTCGTTTAGTTGCAAGTCCTGCGGTGTAGCTGCCTAAAATGAACATTTTCTCTGAAAATCTTAACCTCCAATATTCTAACCAACAAAGCGACCTCAGGAGATAAATAGTGACATCAACATATGACAACACACACAGTTAGACACTCCATGACAAGCCGAGGATCACGCTCATTAAGACAGATAATTATCTGTGACTCCTCTCCAGGAATCACCAGGTCACCATGGAGCGATTTGTGGGTACGTGCCATTATATAGTAAACATAACATGTAAAGGATGCCAGCCAGGTGAGTGAGCAAAGAGTATATTATAATTATATTATTTCCAGCCATTACTGTGCAAGGATGACACGTATTTCTATAACTGCCATAAGAGGAAACGTCACTGATCAACAGAAAGTATTAAACTATTTTTTTATATAAAATTCACATAGTTATCTTTTTTTGTCAAATATCAACATCTCCAGAATTACATTACATTTTTTCTCTTCTACCCCCTTTCTCCTTTTATTTAACGATCTCAAAACACAAAATGATCTAAACATTTTTTCATATAGTGTTTTCTTTTTGTCCAATGATTTGCATCACATTTTCCCCCTTTATTTCATTTCCTTTTTCCATATACAAATCAAAACTAGAATAAAATCAAACAAAATAGTAAAAGTTGGGCAATGCCAAGACTCTTTCTGAAAGACGCACTCAAGGAAACAACAAACACAACTTTATTAAAAGGAGCCCTGGGGTCAAAATGGTCCAATAAATGCATCCTTTACATTTATTACATGTAATTATTTTTTTACTGTGTAGAAGAACCATTTCTCATTACTGTATATCCTTATAAACTTTTGTTATCCATTAGTCCTATTGAACGCACTGGCAGTTTTAGCTGACACATTCCTATAATACCGATAAAAGCTTCCTCTACATTGAAACCAAAATGGCAGTCTCTACACAAGTATAATTGCACAAAAAAGCTTACAAAGGCTTATTTTTTGACATTCTAAAACCATTCTTGGCAAAAATATTCTGCTAATGAAAGGGTTAAAGACGCATTTTGCTCATCACAGATCTGTTTAGCGGCATATTTCGATCTCTTGGAGCCTCCCACCCCGGGCTCCATACATGTAATCTGCGGCGTGTCACGGGATTCACTTCCATTGTTTTTATGTTTTTTCCCCTCAATCTGTGCTATTTTTTTATTGGCTTTATATCAAACGCGTGGGGTAAATAAATCTACTTTATCTTGGAGGACTAAAAATTCCAGTTTAACCCACAATCCCCAGGGGGGGAAATTCCGGCATTCATAGAAAGAAAAAAATATTATTTTTAGAAAATATTTGGGGGCCAACTGGGTCATTAAATAAATTGCCTTAAACAACCATGAAACAATTTTACAACATATCATTAACATGTATAATAATATAAAAAAAATGGTTCATTTTATCAAATAGAAAAATAAACATGTTTTCAAAAATGTAAAAACTTGCTGTGTAGAGGTTCCTTGGGGTAGCACCGGATGTTGCTCACTCACCCGGACAGTATTTATTTATAAGTGAGAATACCGCGCTGGCTTCTAAACCAATAATGAGTTGCATCCTGGGATGTCTTCTCTCTTTGATCTCTGGCTTAGAATCCACCATGAGAGTCTGCTTCTAAGCCAATCACATGTCACATCCTGGGATGTCTTTTTTCTATGGTGTCAGACTGGCTGAGAATCTAACATGAGAGTCGTCTTGTTAGCCAATCACGTATCGCATCCTGGGATGTATTCTCTCTTTGGTCTCTGGATGAGAATCTACTATGAGAGTCTGCTTCTAAGCCAATCACGTGTCGCATCCTGGGATGTCTTTTGCTTTTGGACTCTCTTGTTAGATTCTCAGCCACAGTCGAAAACAAAAAGACATCCTTGGATGTGACGTGACTGGCTTAGAAGCCAACTCTCATGTTAGGTTCTTAGCCAATCCAAGAGCATAGAGAAAAAAAGACAACCCAGGATGTGTCATGTTAGATTCTCAGCCAATCAATCACATGTCACATCCCAAAAAAATATAACAGTTACATTTCACATCATGTTTGTAAAAGTAAATATTTTAATAACTTACAAAATGCTGATAAACTGAATTCTATCCAGGACCTACATGACAGTATGGCGGACACTACAGGCAATGCTTGGGAACGGGATATACCACTGTATTGTGAGCAAGAGTAAGGGGCGTATACCCCAGGACTGTCTGGCGATAAAAAGCCCACCTTGTGGTATGGTGCTCACCTGAGGTGAAGCCTCTCAAGTTTTATCACACCCCATTTGTACCATTACAAAAGTAATATGTACTGTAGCATAAATCCACCTCTAAGGGCAGGCCAGAACCAAAATGCCAAACAAGTCTCCTCTGCATGTAATCACAGCCCCCCCCCCCCCCCCCAGATGTACACCTCAATATTGCAGCATCCAACAGCAGGTTGATACTGGTTTCCTTAAGAACTGTGAGCAAGGGGCTCAAGCCTTAAAGGCACATGGAAGGTTTCGGTTTTTTATTTTTATACAATATACCTGTGTATCTATTTATTTATTTGTATATTTGTTTGTGTTGTTCAGTCGTGTCCAACTCTCTGTGACCTCATGGACCATAACACACCATGCTGATCATGGCAGGGATACTGGAGTGGGTAGCCCATTCCTTCGCCAGTGGATCCCAGCATAGAGCTCCTGGTATTCCTAGGTGGTCTCTCATCTAATTACTGTCCAGGCCCAACCCTGCATGGTTTCAGGGTGGTGTGACCTCTTGGTTCCCTGACTGGAGTCAAACCCAGGTTGCAGCGGTGAAAGCACCAAATCCTAACGACTGGACCAACAGAGAACTCTATATTTGTATGTACTTTATTCTATTAAGAAGTGCTCAAATGGTCCAAAGACATGCTAGTGCTGTGGGATAATATATAGCCTATGAGTGAACTGAAAATCCTGAAAGGAAATGTCAACAAGGACTTTTCAAGTGTCTGTTACCATTGTTTTCTTTTCAGATGTACTTTAAAAAAAATGGAGATAAAAGCAAGTGGTTTCAGTACAGAGCTTCACAAGGCTCCCTGTCCCATCATCATGTATGGACAGAGAAGAAGAAAAGATCTTACTCCTTCAGCTTCAATGGAAAACAATTAAACTGAAAATGACCATTTTAAACTGAAATAGGGTTTGTTTATACAAGAAGCCAATCTAGATAAACTATCTGAACAGACAAAAATGAAAGCTAAAAAGTCACTTTATCCAAGTTGCCCCTGAGGAAGCCGCCAGAGCGGTGAAACGGCTGTTAGACTTTTTGCAAAATAAGTTACTTTAGAAAGTTTGGTTATTATGGATGCAATAGATATACTTGTGAGGTTATGGAGAGGGCATTAGGAAGGGCTAAGTAATACCATTCCTGAATCCTGCAGCCTGCAATAAATATATTTATGAAGCAGAGCACTACCAAACATGATACTATATGTGTAGACAACTTATTTGATTTTAATATACCCTATTTTCCTTTTTTTTTTTTTTTTTTCAATAAAAGGACTTTCAAAAACGCTCATACATCCAATTTTTCTGTTTTCTTCTACAGTAGACTCTCAGTTAACCAGTACTCTAGAAACCAGAAAAAATAATGAAATACTGTACTTTAAATAAAAATGTAATTGTACACAGCTCAACACATGCCAGAAGCCAGGTTGTTATGCCACAAAATGCTTACAGGCACCTAGACTTCATCTCTGCAATTCAGTGTTACCTGGAAGCAGATGGGCATGAGTGACTGAGCCAGAGCATGTGTTGGGGTTACATTCCCCGGGCATGAGTGACTGAGCCAGGGCAGTGTTGGGGTTACATTCCCCGGGCATGAGTGACTGAGCCAGGGCAGTGTTGGCATTACATTCCCCAGGCATGAGTGACTGAGCCAGTACAGTGTTGGGGTTACATCCCCCGGGCATGAGTGACTGAGCCAGTAAAGTGTTTGGGTTACATCCCCGGGGCATGAGTGACTGAGACAGGGTAGTGTTGGGTTTACATTCCACGGGCATAAGTGAAGGAACCAGGGCAGTGTTCGGTTTACATTCCCCAGGCATGAGTGACTGAGCCAGGGCAGTGTTGGCATTACAGTCCCCAGGCATGAGTGACTGAGCCAGGACAGTGTTGGGGTTACATTCCCCGGGCATGAGTGACTGAGCCAGGACAGTGTTGGGGTTACATTCCCCGGGCATGAGTGACTGAGCCAGTACAGTGTTGGGGTTACATTCCCCAGGCATGAGTGACTGAGCCAGGGCAGTTTTGGGGTTACATTCCCCGGGCATGAGTGACTGAGCCAGGGCAGTGTTGGCATTACATTCCCCGGGCATGAGTGACTGAGCCAGGGCAGTGTTGGCATTACATTCCCCGTGCATGAGTGACTGAGCCTGGGCAGTGTTGGGGTTACATTCCCCGGGCATGAGTGACTGAGCCAGGGCAGTGTTGGGGTACATTCCCCGGGCATGAGTGACTGAGCCAGGGCAGTGTTGGCATTACATTCCCCAGGCATGAGTGACTGAGCCAGGGCAGTGTTGGCATTACATTCCCCGGGGCATGAGTGACTGAGCCAGGGCAGTGTTGGCATTACATTCCCCAGGCAGGAGTGACTGAGCCAGTACAGTGTTGGGGTTACATCCCCCGGGCATTAGTGACTGAGCCAGGGTAGTGATGGGGTTACATCCCCCGGGCATGAGTGACTGAGCCAGGGTAGTGTTGGGTTTACATTCCACGGGCATAAGTGAATGAGCCAGGGCAGGGTTGGGTTTACATTCCCCGGGCATGAGTGACAGAACCAGGCAGTGTTGGGGTTACATTCCCCGGGCATGAGTGACAGAACCAGGGCAGTGTTGGGGTTACATTCCCCGGGCATGAGTGACAGAACCAGGGCAGTGTTGGGGTTACATTCCCCAGGCATGAGTGACTAAGCCAGGGCAGTGTTGGGGTTACATTCCCCGGGCATAAGTGACTGAGCCAGGGCAGTGTTAGTGTTACATTCCCCAGGCATGAGTAGGTGAGCCAGGGCAGTGTTGGTGTTACATTCCCCGGGCATGAGTGACTAAGCCAGGGCAGCGTTGGGGTTACATTCCCCGGGCATGAGTGACTGAGCCAGGGCAGTGTTGGGGTACATTCCCCGGGCATGAGTGACTGAGCCAGGGCAGTGTTGGCATTACATTCCCCGGGCATGAGTGACTGAGCCAGGGCAGTGTTGGCATTACATTCCCCGGGGCATGAGTGACTGAGCCAGGGCAGTGTTGGCATTACATTCCCCAGGCAGGAGTGACTGAGCCAGTACAGTGTTGGGGTTACATCCCCCGGGCATGAGTGACTGAGCCAGGGTAGTGTTGGGTTTACATTCCACGGGCATAAGTGAATGAGCCAGGGCAGGGTTGGGGTTACATTCCCCGGGCATGAGTGACAGAACCAGTGCAGTGTTGGGGTTACATTCCCCAGGCATGAGTGACTGAGCCAGGGCAGTGTTGGGGTTACATTCCCCGGGCATGAGTGACTGAGCCAGGGCAGTGTTGGGGTTACATTCCCCGGGCATGAGTGACTGTGCCAGGGCAGTGTTGGCATTACATTCCCCGTGCATGAGTGACTGAGCCTGGGCAGTGTTGGGGTTACATTCCCCGGGCATGAGTGACTGAGCCAGGGCAGTGTTGGGGGTTACATTCCCCAGGCATGAGTGACCGAGCCAGGGCAGTGTTTGGGTTATATTCCCCGGGCATGAGTGACTGAGCCAGGGCAGTGTTGGGGTACATTCCCCGGGCATGAGTGACTGAGCCAGGGCAGTGTTGGCATTACATTCCCCAGGCATGAGTGACTGAGCCAGGGCAGTGTTGGCATTACATTCCCCGGGGCATGAGTGACTGAGCCAGGGCAGTGTTGGCATTACATTCCCCAGGCAGGAGTGACTGAGCCAGTACAGTGTTGGGGTTACATCCCCCGGGCATTAGTGACTGAGCCAGGGTAGTGATGGGGTTACATCCCCCGGGCATGAGTGACTGAGCCAGGGTAGTGTTGGGTTTACATTCCACGGGCATAAGTGAATGAGCCAGGGCAGGGTTGGGTTTACATTCCCCGGGCATGAGTGACAGAACCAGGCAGTGTTGGGGTTACATTCCCCGGGCATGAGTGACAGAACCAGGGCAGTGTTGGGGTTACATTCCCCGGGCATGAGTGACAGAACCAGGGCAGTGTTGGGGTTACATTCCCCAGGCATGAGTGACTAAGCCAGGGCAGTGTTGGGGTTACATTCCCCGGGCATAAGTGACTGAGCCAGGGCAGTGTTAGTGTTACATTCCCCAGGCATGAGTAGGTGAGCCAGGGCAGTGTTGGTGTTACATTCCCCGGGCATGAGTGACTAAGCCAGGGCAGCGTTGGGGTTACATTCCCCGGGCATGAGTGACTGAGCCAGGGCAGTGTTGGGGTACATTCCCCGGGCATGAGTGACTGAGCCAGGGCAGTGTTGGCATTACATTCCCCGGGCATGAGTGACTGAGCCAGGGCAGTGTTGGCATTACATTCCCCGGGGCATGAGTGACTGAGCCAGGGCAGTGTTGGCATTACATTCCCCAGGCAGGAGTGACTGAGCCAGTACAGTGTTGGGGTTACATCCCCCGGGCATGAGTGACTGAGCCAGGGTAGTGTTGGGTTTACATTCCACGGGCATAAGTGAATGAGCCAGGGCAGGGTTGGGGTTAAATTCCCCGGGCATGAGTGACAGAACCAGTGCAGTGTTGGGGTTACATTCCCCGGGCATGAGTGACTGAGCCAGGGCAGTGTTGGGGTTACATTCCCCGGGCATGAGTGACTGTGCCAGGGCAGTGTTGGGGTTACATTCCCGGGGTCAGCACCTGCACCCTCCAGCCAAACATAAATGTATTAAGTCCTGAATAATTCAAATATCACAAAAATAAACTAAAAGCTGAAATAACTGGATTTCTTGTTGTACCAGAATTATATTTTCTTTCAGAATAAACCCAAATATACATTTAACACATTGTGAGGTTCAAGATGTCTAATCCTCTCGTTTAGTTTCTCCTGGATACTCTCAGTCTGATCTCCATTCAGCCCCAGTGGTCACCAGAGCCCCTCCATCGTCTGCACTAGATCTGGCCACCTCGCTAAAATTACACAGTAACGAGCTGGTATAACTAAGGGCTAGTTATCACTGACCATGCAGCTTGTTGGATCCTTTGTATTATGTGTCAACATTTTCAAGTGTTATATATTTGGGAAGACAAAAACAACA
Source organism: Discoglossus pictus (assembly GCA_027410445.1). NCBI lineage: Eukaryota > Metazoa > Chordata > Amphibia > Anura > Alytidae > Discoglossus > Discoglossus pictus. The sequence continues at coordinate 110,060,303 of CM050173.1, forward strand.
GGCATCCAAGATGTCACCTCGTCAGCATAAGCTGGAGATGTTTCCTGGCAAAGGGCTGTCGACAGGACATAATAGAACCAGATTTACCGTATATTGAGGTACATTGTAGTGCTTTATTGCACCTGTTTTACCTCTATATTAGGCACTGTTAATTTATTTTTTATATATATAGAGCCTAAATATTTATCTAGGAAAAAGTGCCTATGTTTTCTTTGCTCAAATGAATGAGGAATCAGGAAGTAAGATACAGACAGACAATACTCAATAGAGTAACATTAACTACCATGTACAGAGTTGGTATCACTCAGTGCTGCACATGACAGTATTCCTCTCCAGAACCTGTATCACTCAGTGCTGCACATGACACTATTTCTCTCCAGTACTTCTATCACTCAGTGCTGCACATGACAGTATTTCTCTCTAGAACCTGTATCACTCTGTGCTGCACATGACAGTATTTCTGTCCAGAACCTGTATCACTCGGTGCTGCACATGACAGTATTTCTCTCCAGTACTTCTATCACTCAGTGCTGCACATGACAGTATTCCTCTCCAGTACTTCTATCACTCAGTGCTGCACATGACAGTATTCCTCTCCAGTACTTCTATCACTCGGTGCTGCACATGACAGTATTCCTCTCCAGTACTTCTATCACTCAGTGCTGCACATGACAGTATTTCTCTCCAGAACTTCTATCACTCAGTGCTGCACATGACAGTATTCCTCTCCAGAACCTCTATCACTCAGTGCTGCACATGACAGTATTCCTCTCCAGTACTTCTATCACTCAGTGCTGCACATGACAGTATTTCTCTCCAGTACTTCTATCACTCAGTGCTGGACATGACAGTATTCCTCTCCAGAACCTGTATCACTCAGTGCGGCACATTACAGTATTCCTCTCCAGAACCTGTATCACTCAGTGCTGCACATGACAGTATTCCTCTCCAGAACCTGTATCACTCAGTGCGGTACATGGCAGTATTCCTCTCCAGAACCTGTATCACTCAGTGCGGCACATGACAGTATTCCTCTCCAGAACGTCTATAACTCAGTGCTGCACATGATAGTATTCCTCTCCAGAACCTGTATCCCTCAGTGCGGCACATGACAGTATTCCTCTCCAGAACGTCTATAACTCAGTGCTGCACATGATAGTATTCCTCTCCAGAACCTGTATCACTCGGTGCTGCACATGACAGTATTCCTCTCCAGAACCTGTATCACTCGGTGCTGCACATGACAGTTTTCCTCTACAGTTGTCTATCACTCAGTGCTGCACATGACAGTATTCCTCTCCAGAACCTGCATCACTCAGTGCTGCACATTACAGTATTCCTCTCCAGAACCTGTATCACTCGGTGCTGCACATGACAGTATTCCTCTCCAGAACCTGCATCACTCAGTGCTGCACATTACAGTATTCCTCTTCAGAACCTGTATCACTCAGTGCGGCACATGACAGTATTTCTGTCTAGAACCTGTATCACTCAGTGCGGCACATGACAGTATTTCTGTCTAGAACCTGTATCACTCGGTGCTGCACATGACAGTATTCCTCTCCAGAACCTGTATCACTCAGTGCTGCACATGACAGTATTTCTGTCTAGAACCTGTATCACTCAGTGCGGCACATGACAGTATTCCTCTCCAGTACTTCTATCACTCAGTGCGGCACATGACAGTATTTAGTTCCAGAGAGAGTTACAATAACTATCACTTGTAACTACTGCTATAGAGATGACCAGTAACACATAACGCCTGTGCCACTCATCCCAGTAACAGGGAGTAACAATCAATGTCCTGTGCAGTAATTACGGTCATGTGCGGCTCTGTGTGCTGCTTTTCTTGCAGACATGTACAGTATAAACTCCGCAGCTTCTGGGCAGAACTTGGGAAAGGTTGGCCTGACAGGAACAGAGGCGCTGCCAGCGCCCAAACACAGGGAAGGAAGCACTTTACCCCAGGACTCCATGGGACGGAAATGGAAAAGAAAAAAACCCTGGATGTGGCCTGAATACAGAGCAGGAAATCAAGCGCTGTTTGTTTAAACAAAGGACCCTAATCAGCTGCAGGGGCTGAGATGTATCGGAGGAAGCGGCTTCTGAGCTCTGGATGTGTCCGGCCAACAAGCTGGGAGAATAAAGTCATTATAAGAACAATCCCCGTCACACTCACTTTATACAGATCTGAGACCCGAACCGGAGCAAACAATGATCTGTCAGGAATGCAAGCAAATCACATTGCATCTAATGGGGGGGTGGGGGTAAAACTTTATCCAAGGAAAGAAGGGGTGGCGGCGCCCAGAGAATTGGGATTCAGCTCATGGGAAATGTAACATGGGAGAAAAGCCAGATACAACCAGACCCTACAATTCAGTCTTATATACCTAGGAAGCAGCTCCTAAATATTCCCCAAAATTAGAAAGTCTCTTTATTAAAGCAATGAGTAGTTGGCTCCGACATCCCTCTATTATATATAAAATTGCCAGTCAAAAATGACGGGAATAAAATTTAAAGCCTGGCAACGATGTTTGCCACACAATGCATGGCTCGCAATGAGCTACATTGGCCCTCATTACAAGCCTCTCCCCCGTGTACTTTACAGGCCCAGCAATTAGCACCTTTGGCACTCATCGCAAGTCCTACAATGAGCGGCTTTGCTGCTCATTGCCGTTTTTCAAACCTTCGGCGCTCATTGCAAGCCTCTCCCCCCACCGTGTAATTTAGGGGCAATGAGTTTTACTGCTTTGGGTGAAGTGTTACGGTCTTTGGGCTCTTTTTTACTGGCTTCGGCCTTGGTTTTCATCCTGTTACGGTTTTTCAGCTGCCATTTTTTTGCTTGCTTAGGCGATTTTTAATTGTAAAAAAACACCAAATATGCCTTTGGCGCTCATTGCAGCCCCGCAACTGCGGCTCTCTGACAACTCCACAAACGTGACCAACGTTCTTGGTCCATAACTATTATAGTGATAGAAATATATTATGTTTTACATAACCATCAATCATTAACAGTATAGGATTTTTGTTAATGATCGAGTCATAATTAATACAACTAGTTCCTCTTAATAGTGCTTCTTTAAAAGACGTAATCACCCCAAAATCAAGTTGTTTTTTAGGGTATTCTTAAAGAGCACTAGAAACTGGTTATATTTTTTCTGTTGCTGTATTTATATGCAAATGAGTGACTCTCACATATTAATTAGAACTGCTTTGATGTGCTAATTAGGATTACAGTCTGTCTCTGTAGTGGCCAAACTAAAGATCTCCAATGTTATCTAATAGTCTGACCCCTCTCTCAGCCGCACATTAGCATGCAGGAGCAGCACGATCAATTCTAGATATTTCAGAATGTATTAACTGTAGAGAAAAACTGCTAGTACAATGTATAGCCAATTTTTAATGTTCTTTAAAATTAAATGAACTTCCTATTGGGGTGACAGAGACCCTTTAGATGGCTTTTGTAACTTTTCCTATATTTACAAAAATCACACCCACAACTGGCAGGTAACAATCTTTACCTTATGCATATATATAATAAATATGCTCATCAAGTAAATGCTCTGAACGCCGTGTGAAAGTCAGGAGATGTTCGCATCTTAATTTAATCAGCAGCCAATTAACAGTTGCTGGATGCCACGGGCGGGCACGAAGCCGCAGCAATGGCGAACACACCAGCGCTCGCAATCTGCTGCTCACAACTAATTAAGTGAAGAAGCACCAGATTTAAGTGCATGCTCAGATGGGGATTAAATGCCAACAATAAATGGAGATGTTTATCGCGGCACGTCGTCCAAACCACAAACTGCTCCGCCGCGGGCGTGGTACCTCACGAGGGGGTCGCAGGACCTCACAAGGTGGCCGCGGGACCTCAAGAGAGTGGAGTGAACTTAAAATGATTGTACTTAAACCCTTTACACCTGTCTCTCAACTACCCCCCCCCCCCCTTCCCAATTGATGACTTTGTAAGTGTGGAGACAACCAGCTCAAGTGGAAACCGATATTCTATTCTTTCAAATTAATGTAGTATTGACTATTGCTTTGACAAATAAATAGGAATTGTATCAATGACCAATACAACCAGCTCCTTGTAGTCATTCAGGTGATCATTTAAGTTTAAAACAAGGTCAGTGGTTTTCCCACACGTAGGAAAATTACATTTTTATTTATTTAGTTCCAGAACTCCCGTTTCCATAGTAGTTTTATAAATCTGCTCAGACTGAATGATGAATAATCCACAGATACTCGTGCCAAGTAAAAACACGGAATTACATGGCCTCCAGGCCTCGCTGCGCAATTAATTCCTGACATTGTTCAGTGCACAGTCAGCGGCGAGTGCCGACTTGTCCGGCTGCACTTACAGACATGGCCCTTCCTGTCAGTCTAACAATCTACACAGTTCTTGTTTGAAGTATTTCCCGTGTTTCAGGAAACTCCTCAGTGATTTCAGGATGTCCAATCTCCTAATTAGAGACTTTCCATTATCTGGACGAGAATGACCCTGAGCAGTAATGATGTGACCTCATCATTTCATCAAATGGAACTGATATTTTTTCTAAAATTACCTGTAAAATAGTGTAGCAATAAACCCTTTTTAGGGTTATTTTCACTGTATTTTCCCCTGAACATTTCATTTCAAATGTGGGGAATTATTTGTGGGGGTATCTTATCAGCCAACAAATACACCAGCCAGCCCCAATGCATACTCATTTTATGTACTGTTATTATATTAATTCATTTTATAACCACAACCCTATTTAAAATGTTTAGTTTTCTCAAAAGAAAGCCTAGAGTTGAAAGCACTGGCACATAGGTATGCCATATTTAAAATAGAAGCAGCTGAAACCTTCTATAAAATTAAAGGTTACCTTTTGCTTCTAAAAATGGGTAGAAAAATGGTGGATCCCGTTGCTAAACAACTGAATATAATACATATTTATGTTAAAAATATATGTAGATATAAATTGTGGCTCCCACTACCACATAACCACATATAATAAAAATATATGTAGATATAAATGGCTCCTGTATGCAAATGTACTGCTCAAAAACTTGATACGGGTGGGAGAGGGGTCCAACTGCCTCACAACCTGGAATTAACATGGATTGCTTGAGGATTTGCATCATTTAATGTACAGAACATGCCCACAACTTTGAAGATGTTTTTTTTGTTTTTTTTTATTGTGAAGCAAACAACAAATAGGACAAAATAACAGAAAAAGTCAATGTGCATAACTATTCACCCCCCTAAAGTCAATACTTTGTAGAGCCATCTTTTGCTCCAATCACATCTCCAAGTCGCTTTGGATAAGTCTCTATGAGCTTGCCACATCTTACCACTGGGATTTTTGCCCATTCCTCCTTGCAAAACTGCTCCAGCTCCTTCAAGTTGGATGGTTTGCGCTTGTGAACAGCAATCTTTAAGTCTGACCACAGATTTTCTATTGGATTGAGGTCTGGGCTGTGACTAGGCCATTCCAACACATTTACATGTTTCCCCTTAAACCCCCCAAGTGTTGCTTTAGCAGTGTGTTTGGGGTCATTGTCCTGCTGGAAGGTGAACCTCCGTCCTAGCCTCAAATCACACACAGGTTTTGCTCCTGAATATCCCTGTATTTAGCACCATCCATCTTTTCCCCCAACTCTGACCAGTTTCCCAGTCCCGGCTGCTGAAAAACATCCCCACAGCATGATGCTGCCACCACCATGTTTCACTGTGGGGATGGTGCTCTTTGGGTGATGTGATGTGTTGGGTTTGCGCCAGACATAGAGTTTTCTTTGATGGCCGAAAAGTTCAATTTTAGTCTCATCAGACCAGAGCACCTTCCTCCATACATTTTGGGAGTCTCCCACATGCCTTTTCGTGCCATTTTGTTTTTTGCTGAAAGTAATGGCTTTCTTCTGGCCACTCTGCCATAAAGCCCAACTCTATGGAGCGTACGGCTTATTGTTGTCCTATGAACAGATACTCCAGTCTCTGCTGTGGGACTCTGCAGCTCCTCCAGGGTTACCTTAGATCTCTGTGCTGCCTCTCTGATTAATGCCCTCCTTGCCCGGTCCATGAGTTTCGGCCGTCTCTTGGCAGGTTTGCTGTTGTGCCATGTTCTTTCCATTTGGTTATGATAGATTTGATGGTGCTCCCGGGGATATTTTTTTATAACCTAACACTGACTTGTACTTCTCAACAACATTGTCTCTTACTTGTTTGGAGAGTTCCTTGGTCTTTGTGGCAGTGTTTGGTTAGTAGTGCCTCTTGCTTAGGTGTTGCAGCCTCTGAGGCCTTTTAAAAAAGGTATGTATATGTAATGACAGATCATGTGACACTTAGATTGCACACAGGTGGACATCATTTCACTAATTATGTGACTTCTGAAGGTAATTGGTTGCACCAGAGCTTTTTATGGGCTTCATAACAAAGGGGGTGAATACATACGCACATGCCAATATTCTGTTTTCGATTTCTAAAAAATAGTTTTATGTATATATTTTTCTTATTTCACGTCACCAACTTAGACTATTGTGTTCTGATCCATCACATAAAATCCAGATTAACAAAACATTGAATTTAAGGCTGTAATGTAACAAAATAGGTAAAAAGTCAAGGGGGTGAATCCTTTTGCAAGGCACTGTATGTGTTATAATATATATATATATATATATATATATATATATATATATATATATATATATATATATATATATAGTCTTGTAGAGCTATGCCTTATATTTAGTCTTGTAGAGCTGTGTTATAATATATATAGTCTTGTAGAGCGATGTGTTAGTGAAAGAGTTAACACAACTTCCTCTCCCATGAAGTAACCCATGGGCCCAGTGTGTAATCGCCCTAATGCAGCCATTAAAAACTGAATGAAGATTACACGCAGATGGTAGGGTCGTTTCCTGACACTGATCAGGACTGAGGAGGTTTTTCTGGGTTTTATATTTGTGAAAATGATTTAAAGAAGCGCTGACGTTTGGGAAAAGCTCTGCACGTTTGTGAAGTCTGTAACTATGCTATGCTTTAGAGCTGTATAATACTGTGAGCATATCCCTAGAAGGAGACATGTATAAAGTGATATTGGATTAAAAGAGTGAAAACATTATGAACTCATTTACATGTCCCTGCCCATTTCCCCAGAATCCAGTGCAATTGTAATTCTGAGCAGGAAAGATATGTTTTTTTTAACTTATTTTTAGACATTCAAATGTAATACTAATGTACAATTTTACTGTACATACTTGAACTGCAGTGGTACTTTAAGAAATATTAAGAAACCAGAACTAATCTGCTATGAGACAAAAACTGCAGGTAGTCAATCCAAAGGAAGGACAAATAACATTGAACATTTGCTCCAGATATTACATGATATTTCTCCCCTGGGTGTCGGACGGATCCCATCCTAAAGACTGGTCCAGCCCAGAAATTCAAAGCAATTATCACCTGAACTTCAAATATCTAACACCAGACATCTTTTTCGACCTAGTTGGACTCGTCTGTGGAGATCACAACATCTGTATTCTATATGTCTTTCCTCCCATGGACCCCCCAGCCTTACCCTAATGTACCTTGGGTCACCACACCATGCAGGTTTCCCTTTCTGATATAAGCTTCCCGTTTGGAACAGAAATCATATTATGTTTTTGAAAAATGTATTATATTTTGCAAAACTATATAAAAACTGAAGACATTCAATATAAGGAAAATATATAGATTCACCAAAAAGCTTAGAGATAGAAGCATTTGCCCAAAAGCCATTATTGTGGAGCCAAGTTATACACTTATAGGTGACTGTATACAGAACATCTGTCCCACAATATGTGGTCACAGCATAGGGTCAATTCAAATTATCCAAAGCATTCAATGATTTTGTGTATGTTTGTATTGGAAAAAAGGATTACGTAGGGAAATATATACTACAGAGACAAAACAAAAGGGCAGCATAGACCATCACGGATTGTACTTTTTCAATATAACCTCAAAAAAGGGTGATGTACTTAAATTGTACTTAAACACCTTTACACTTGTCTCTCAGCCACCACCTCCTTCCCCACTGATGACCTTATCAGTGTGGAGACAACAAGCTCAAGTGGAAATCAATATTATAATCGTTGAAATGAATGTAATATTGAGTATTGCAATTATAAATAAATAGGACTTGTATCAATGGTCAATACAATTAGCTTATTTTAGGCATTATAGTGGTCATTTAAGTGTAAAACATGGTCAGTGGCTAAAAAACCTTGATGTTGGAGTCTTATCCAACTCAGTTTTCCACTTATGATCTTTTTTTTTGCTGACAAATATAGTTTGTTGAGGGTTTTTTTTGGGAAAAAGTAGACATAAAGGTCTGGTTATATGTGACAACCGATTTAAATTTCTATGGCAAAATGGACTAGGATTAAAATGATATTCTAAAAGGTATTGAGTAGAAATGACATGGTAATCCTCAAACTGAAGGGTTATTTTCGGGAAGTGCTCATACAAATTACATGACTTAAGTAGGTATTTAAATTTATATTTACATTTAAAACAGCACCAAAAATAGACTCGGCAAAAGGGTGAAGCAGTGAACTGGCAATAAATGCTCCGACTGTAACAAATCCATTGCTGCCTGCTGTTACAGACATGGAAGGGTTAATTGAGCCATTTAGAGAGTATACACACAGCAAGGGGGGAGATCGCTCTCAGAGGGGGGCCTAGACCCTGTAAGTAGCTGAGTGTTTTAATTACTGGCGAGGGAGAAATAAACTATTATTAACACAAGGAAAATAGTCAGTCTGAAAGGTAGGTCCTCCGAGACAAGCCAATTATATCTGCAAGCCATTAGTGGCTGCGGAGGTAGGTGTAACCCTGTGTGTGCCAGGAGGAGGGTATAGGAGGGTAAGTCTGCTTATGTACAACATGGTATAGAATATGACGTGAAGGTAGGAGACCAAATGAACACTTAAAGCTTTTCATGGTGGGGTTTAAAAACATTCTAATCTAGTTATTGAAAGGACACGCACATCCATTCCCTACCCATCCGCACACCCATCCCCTTGCCCATCCGCACACCCATCCCCCTGCCCATACCCACATCCATCCCCCTGCCCATACCCACATCCATCCCCCTGCCCATGGGCACATCCATCCCCCTGCCCATCCGCCCACCCATGCCCCTGCCAATCCATCCCCCTGCCCATCCGCCCACCCATGCCCCTGCCCATCTTCACATCCATCCCCCTGCCCATCTTCACACCCATCCCCCTGCCCATCTTCACACCCATCCCCCTGCCCATCCGCACATCCATCCCCCTGCCCATCCGCACATCCATCCCCCTGCCCACCTGCACATCCATCCCCCTGCCCATCCGCACACCTATAAGTCTGCTTATGTACAACATGGTATAGAATATGACATGAAGGTAGGAGACCAAATAAACACTTAAAGCTTTTCATGGTTGGGTTTAAAAACTTTCTCATCTAGTTATTGAAAGGACATGTACATCCATCCCCCTGCCCATGGGTACATCCATCCCCCTGCCCATGGGCTCATCCATCCCCCTGCCCATGGGCTCATCCATCCCCCTGCACATGGGCTCATCCATCCCCCTGCCCATGGGCACATCCATCCCCCTGCCCATGGGCACATCCATCCCCCTGCGCATCCGCTCATCCATCCACCCTGCGCATCCGTACACCCACCCCCCCTGCGCATCTGCACACCCATTCCCCTGCCCATGGGCACATCCATCCCCCTGCCCATGGGCACAGCCATCCCCCTGCCCATGGGCACAGCCATCCCCCTACCCATGGGCACATCCATCCCCCTACCCATGGGCACACCCACCCCCTGCGCATCCGCCCATCCATCCCCCTGCGCATCCGCACACCCATCCCCCTGCCCATACGCCCATCCATCCTCCTGCCCATACGCCCATCCATCCTCCTGCCCATACGCACACCGATCCCCCTGCTTATGGGCACATCCAATCCTCTGCCCATGGGCACACCCACCCCATACGCAAAAGGGCATTGCAGCCACAAATTAATTTTTTTATTTAAATGAAAATAAATCATCTTCAGTGCAGAAAACTTATATTAACATAAGACAGGGGTTGGATAGTTTCCTCTTGCTCTTGGCATTTTGTATGATACAGAGGAGCAGAAAGCCTTGAGAGTATATATATATATATATATATATATATATATATATATATATAATGTGCTTATTGTACTGTACATATATAATGGGTATCGTGTGTGCTCTTATTGTACTGTACATATATAATAGGTATCGTGTGTGCGCTTATTGTACTGTACATATATAATGGGTAATGTGTGCTCTTATTGTACTGTACATATATAATGGGTATCGTGTGTGTGCCCTTATTGTACTGTACATATATAATGGGTATCGTGTGTGTGCGCTTATTGTACTGTACATATATAATGGGTAATGTGTGTGTGCCCTTATTGTACTGTACATATATAATGGGTAATGTGTGTGTGCTCTTATTGTACTGTACATATATAATGGGTAATGTGTGTGTGCTCTTATTGTACTGTACATATATAATGGGTAACGTGTGTGCCCTTATTGTACTGTACATATATAATGGGTAATGTGTGTGTGCTCTTATTGTACTGTACATATATAATGGGTAACGTGTGTGCCCTTATTGTACTGTACATATATAATGGGTATCGTGTGTGTGCCCTTATTGTACTGTACATATATAATGGGTATCGTGTGTGTGCCCTTATTGTACTGTACATATATAATGGGTAATGTGTGTGTGCTCTTATAGTACTGTACATATATAATGGGTATCGTGTGTGCCCTTATTGTACTGTACATATATAATGGGTAATGTGTGTGTGCTCTTATTGTACTGTACATATATAATGGGTAACGTGTGTGCCCTTATTGTACTGTACATATATAATGGGTAATGTGTGTGTGCCCTTATTGTACTGTACATATATAATGGGTATCGTGTGTGTGCCCTTATTGTACTGTACATATATAATGGGTATCGTGTGTGCCCTTATTGTACTGTACATATATAATGGGTATCGTGTGTGTGCCCTTATTGTACTGTACATATATAATGGGTATCGTGTGTGTGCTCTTATTGTACTGTACATATATAATGGGTATCGTGTGTGTGCCCTTATTGTACTGTACATATATAATGGGTAATGTGTGTGTGCTCTTATTGTACTGTACATATATAATGGGTAACGTGTGTGCCCTTATTGTACTGTACATATATAATGGGTAATGTGTGTGTGCTCTTATTGTACTGTACATATATAATGGGTAACGTGTGTGCCCTTATTGTACTGTACATATATAATGGGTAATGTGTGTGTGCTCTTATTGTACTGTACATATATAATGGGTAATGTGTGTGTGCTCTTATTGTACTGTACATACATAATGGGTAATGTGTGTGTGCTCTTATTGTACTGTACATACATAATGGGTAATGTGTGTGTGCTTATTGTACTGTACATACATAATGGGTAATGTGTGTGTGCTTATTGTACTGTACATATATAATGGGTAATGTGTGTGCTCTTATTGTACTGTACATATATAATGGGTAATGTGTGTGTGCCCTTATTGTACTGTACATATATAATGGGTAATGTGTGTGCTCTTATTGCACTGTACATATATAATGGGTAATGTGTGTGCCCTTTTTGTACTGTACATATATAATGGGTAATGTGTGTGCCCTTTTTGTACTGTACATATATAATGGGTAATGTGTGTGCCCTTTTTGTACTGTACATATATAATGGGTAATGTGTGTGCTCTTATTGCACTGTACATATATAATGGGTAATGTGTGTGCCCTTTTTGTAC